>BQNB010006095.1:12898-96684 GCA_026074375.1 Tanacetum coccineum | reverse complement strand
TTATTTCTTGTTTCATATTGTTTTTGTTAAAGCTAGCAGTACTAACTTAAAGCTAGCAGTACTAACTCCAAGTTAGTACTGATAGTTAATATTGTTAGTACTGTTGCTAGTACTGCTGAGTTTCTTTGCTTAATTTAGCTTAATTGCTTTTTGAATTTGCTTATTTAGAGTTAGCTTAGCTTATTTGATTTGTCTTAAGCTTATTTGAGCTTATTTGTGTCTTAGTATAAAAGTTCTAAGTGTTTTTACCATTCCTAGCTTTTAGGCCTGCTCAAGCTTATTTTCCTTGCTTCTCTTCTCGTGCATTTGCTTATTGGTGTTAGTGCCCAATCATTCCTTGTCTTATTCAAACATCAATTATCAATTCGTCTTTCGATTTTCCATTTAAGCCTCGTTGGGACATAACGACCCGGGAACACTCTATACTGCTTTCAGTTTCTTTGGTCTCGCGGATTCTGATCCTTGTTGTGTATTTATATTTATTGGTACATAATAAGGGGTGAGAAGAAGCGAGTCAAATTTTTGGCGCCGCTGCCGGGGAGCGCTTTGAAAACGATTATCGTTACGTTTGACAAATTGTGTTTGAATCTGTGAAAATTTTCTTCTATAAAAATATAAAAAGTACAAAAATATTTTTCATTTTCTTTTATTAGTATAGTTATCATATAAAAAAAACCAAAAATATAAAAACATTTTCCATAAAAAGAAATAAAATTCACAAATTGGTAAAATACCAAAATATAATATTCTCAATTGAGGTATTATCATAATAACTTCCGGTGAACTTATTGGTTCCCAACTCGAACAAAAGATTTAAAAACTTGCCATTTGTATCTCTTACGACGTACGGCTCACCTTGAAAAGTTAAACAAGCTATAAAGTGGGTATAAGGAGGGTTGTTCCGAGGAACTACGACCCGAAAGGAGAAATAAGCTTCGCGCTATTCCTACTCCTCCGCTCACCTGTGCGTTTATCTTTTTGAGAGCTACCGTGAAGTAAGTAGATTATTTGGTTGAAGTTGTCTTATCTCATTGTCCGTTAAAATCATTGTGAATAAATCATTGAAAAAAAAACAAAAAAAAATTAGTGTAAATTTTCTTTTTATATTTCAGTTTGTGCATGTTGCACTCGTTCTCAAGCCCGTAAAACGTTAGACAATAACAAGTCCGACAAACTTCTGTTGAAACACCATCTTAAGAAGCAATATAACCTAAGAAACTTTTCAATCATCCCTACGGTTAACGATGGCTGATCAATCGTACTATGGCGCAATTACTCGAAGCACCACCGAGGGTTACGGAGGGATGGCGATTGTTGTTCCGAAATCTACTGCAACCAACTTTGTGATCAAAAGCTATGGTCTACTTAATCCTTGTTCAAAACAAGTACTTTTTTGGACACGATAAAGGAAGACCACATGCTTACATCCGATATTTCAACAAGATCATTCTACGATGAAGTTCCCGACACGTCCGGAGTACGTCGGTAAGGCTTATGCTTTTTCCCATTTTCCCATCGAGGAGAAGCGGATTGCTTGAAAAAGAGCCCCCTCAATCAATTCTTCTACATGGGATGATTTTGTTTTCGAAATAATCATTAACAAATTCTTCCCTCTCTAAAACAACAATTTTCGAAATGAAATCATTAGATTTCAACAAAAAATTAGATGAATTGTTTTTTACGAGGCATGGACCGATTCAATGTTCTTCTTAGGGGAATGCCCGCTATCATGGGTTTTCTTTTGAAGTGCATCAACTCGATAATATTCTATAATTCCTTAAATTCGAATGACAAGATTCCATTGAACTCCGATGCGGGTGGTAACTTTTTGGATAAAATGCCACGAGAATGCCTAAAAATCACCGATGAGCAAGTCCAAAGTTGGACAATCACGAAGCAAGGCCATTGTTTCCAAAGTAATTCGAGCTCTTCTAACCCGCAGATTCCATCCGATGTTGCTGAGCTGAAAGATATGGTAGAGCATTAATTCTCGATAAGAAAAACACAATCCCGTCCCGTCCCGTAAAGCGATCGAGCAAAGTTGTGTAACTTGCTGGGGGTGGTCATTCTTACCAAAATTGTTAGACTCGATGGCAACATCTATCGTGACAATATCCAAGAATACGTGTCACAAGCCGCCGCAGTTAACTACAACCAAAGGAATGTCAGTTACCGACCTCAGATGGTCGCAAACCAAATTCGACCTCCCGGTTTTCCTCCTATTCAAAACAACCAAATATCGTGGGTAGGGATCAATTTCAACCAAAATGGTGGAACAATTTTTAACCAAAATCGGTGTAATAATTTCAATCAAGGACAGTTTACCAACCCCTAATTAATCTACCCCCGATTTTCAAGTCCCCATACAAGCTCTCGCTCCTGCTCATCCACACAGGTGTGTCTAAGTCCGATTTTGATAAACTACGTCAAAGCTAATGAAAACGCGGTTATGCAAAAATATGCAAAATCAAATGGATAAATATATCGGATCCTAATCACCAAAATCGTAAATTGTATTAGCCTTTTACTTCGGGTTGTTCGGGTTCTCTCTCCAAGCAACACCATGCTAACGATAAGGTGATGTGAAAGCAATCACTACCGAAGCGGTGTTTCCTAATAATGGACCTCTATTTATTCTCCTCAACTAAAGAGAAGGAAAATGAACCGAGGTGACAAAGGATACGGCATAATTTATGGCTATCTCATAGCATGCTTTGGGCTGCATCAAGCACCGAAAACATCCAACCTCAGTGGTCCAAACTAATGGACCAAATTGGTGAGCAAGTTGTTGCTTCAAAAGAATAAAACCAAACATTGCCTTTATCATTCAAGGGCCAACAAAGAATAGCTCCTGAAAAAGACAATCTTATAGCTTCAAAATTTATGGAGATTATTCGGTATCTCCATTTCGGAGCTAAGTTTCGGCGGGGCATCTCCTACACTTGCCCAAATTTGCAACAATGTTTTGAAAGCTCCTCCATTGACAAGGATAAGATGATTGAGTTGACCAGCCCCCAGTACAAAAAAGACACCGGTAAACAAGAATTGGATCGGGGTTATCCTAAAAAAGTTTCCGAGAAACTTGGGTGACCCCGGGCAGATTTCTTTTACCGTGTGATTTTCCGGTGATGATGAATGCTTAGGCTTGGCGATAGGTGCAAGCATCAACTAATGCCTCTCTCCATTTGGAAAGAAATAAGTCTCCCAACTTTTGACACAAAACCGAATGATACTTAAACTTGTCGACCGAACGATTTCTATTCCAACCGGCATCGCGAGATGTTTTAGTAAAATTTGATCCGTTTTTCTTTCTGCCAAATTTTGTTGTGTGCATTGGTTAGTTTTGCCGCATCCTCTGGGTTTCCCTAATATTTGGAAGACCTTTCTTGAGGACGACAATGTGCCTTGATCGATGTTCCGGTGAACAAACATGACCTCTAGGCACGAATGACCAATCCGTGACATTCTCAAAGTTGGTTGATACTAAAGTTTTCACCTACAATATCATTGAATTCGGTTAACCGAGTCGATGTTTTGACATTGCTGTTGAAGTATATGTTCAAGCAGAGTACTTGAAAATTTATGAAGTGGCATTCACAATTCTACGTCAGATTATGATCGATTCTCGCTCTCCATCTTTCACTCCTTCGGAGGGGAAGTGATTTTCTAATGGAAAGAGCATCAATGAATTTCTTGAACATGATGATTCATACACCAGGTGTTGACGGGCATCTATGATTCTGAGGGAGATACTGTTTACTTGAGGAATTGTTAAGGTGTAAATCAATTGTGACCAAATCTCCTCGTCCAGTTTATGAAATAAATGTACTGAAGAATTAAATCTTCTTGTGAAGATCCTCCCGACCCTTGAACTCAAAGGATTACCATCCCATTTGAGTATGCATTTTTGGTGGGTGATGACAAATTACAAAACCCCGTCATAATCGCACAAAAACTTGAAGGTGCCAGATAAAAACCGCCTTGATCAAGGTTCTATAAGTCACACAAAAATGCATAGCTTGGAAGATTTCTGGTTTAAGGATAGATCCACAGTTTTGCACCCATAAGATTTTGTTGGAGGAAAATGCCAAACCCGTAGTTCAACACCAGAGAAGGGTTAACCCTAAAATCCATGAGGTTATTAAGAAAGAAGTTATCAAACTTCTTGATGCCGGGACTACTTTTTTGATTTTTTTATTTTCCCCTATCTATGACGACCTGGGTAAGCCCGGTTCTTTGTTGTCCCTAAGATAGCGGAGGCATAACCGTGGTGAAAATGAAGAATATGAATTAATACCCAATAGTTGGTTTCGGAGATGGCGAGTTTGCTCGATTACCATAAAAAATCAATGAGGCAACTAGTATAGCCATTCCCTTTACCACATTTCAATGGGAAAAAAAAAATCAAGATGTTGGAAAGATTTGACGAATATGGTACTATTGCTTTCTGGGATGGATTCTCGGCTACATTTCAGATACCTAATTGACCACTTGATCAAGGAGAACGCGGATACTTCACCTTCCCTTACGGGGACATTTGACTATCGTCGCATGCATTTTTGGGTTATGCAATGCACGGGCATGTTTCTAAAGGTGTATGGTTTGACATTCTTTCACAGATATGATTGAGCGGAAAAACCATGGACCGTCTCATGGATGAGTTATCGGTAAAAATCTCGTTTTTTTTTGTACGGTGAATTCTTTCTCCTCTTGCCTTTCCATTTAGACAAAACAGCCCAAAGGTGTGAAGACACCAATATTGTGATAATATTGGATAAATGCCACTTTATGGTCAGGAAGAATAGTCTCCTTGGCCTAAGATCTTTCTAAGTCTGGGATTCTGGCTTTTGATAAAATCAAAAGTTGATGTCATTGCAAAAATTTCCTCATCCCCAGTACAGTAAAAGGTCTATTCGATAGTTTTCCGGAACGCCGGATTTCTTTATCAGATTTAATTTCAGGTTTTTTTCCAAATCGCCGGGGCCTATTGAACCCACCTCCTTGAAAAAAGAAACTCGTTTATCTTCTCTAAGAATGCATTGAATCATTTGGAAACCATTAAGATGAAAGTTAACACAGGCTCCAATTTAGGTGCTCCCGATTAGGGACTAGTCTTCGAATTCATGTGTGTATGCAAGTGATTTTGCGTTGTGGCAGTCCTAGGGCAACGTAATACCAAGCATTCCAGCGATACACTATGACGAGCAAAACCTATGATCGGGCTCAAGCACTTCTACACTACAACGGAAAAAGAATTACTTGCCGTAGTGTATGCTTTCGAGAAATTTACGGCCATATCTTGTATTGTCAAAAAGCATAGTGTATAAGGAACATTCGGCTCTCAAGTACCTGCTTGCTAAGCAGATTGCTAAGCCAAGATTGCTCGGTGGATTTTGCTGCTCAAGAATTTGATGTCGTTTTCGTGATAAAAAAAGAGAGCAGAAAAATTCGCGCAGACAGACACCAGCACAGCCACACCACAACACACAGCTCAACAGACCAAACAAAGACAGCAACACAACAACAGCACCCACACAGTCCCATTCCACAGCACAGAACCTGTCAGCAACCACAGAGCCACACACACACACGCAGACAGCAACCACCCACCAGGGACCCACAGCCAACCCACAACACACACACCTCAGCACAGTCCCACCACCAACACCACAACCCTCACTCACAGAACCACCACAAACAGACCCCACCAACCATCCACACAGACACAACACACCCCACAACTTCATCACTCCACACACACAACATCACTCCCAAACACACATCGACACCAACACACACCACACACACACCGACAGACTCCCACTACAGACACCACAACCCATCCCAGCCTTCAGCACCACCTCAACACAGCCACAGGACCCACTCTACACCACAAAACCTGCAAATCCTCACACCTCCATCCTTACATCACACCAGCAACACACTCGTGTCTCACAGACTCACACACCCACCTACCACACAGCACAAACACAACACACACCAGCACACCAATCACACCACCACACACCAACACAACAGCACACCAGCCTAAACCACATTGCAACTCACACACAGAACCCAGAAAAACTCACACTCCCCCACAGCCAGGACCACACCACTCACCACACCCCCAACACACCCACACCCCACACTCCTCACACACACACCAGACTGCACGACACCCATCACCCAACCACACAACACAACACAAAACAGGGCCCCACCAACTCACCCCACATCCATCACACAACACACCACTATAATACAGGCAAAGACTCACAAACACATATAGCAGCACACAAAACAAACAGCAGACAAGGACAGACCACCTTCTAGTCATATAAAATACCATATTCTAAACTCTCCCTTTGAAAATAACATCAAAGTGAGCTCGAGAAAAGAAATTACGGAATCATTCCGCTCGAGACCATTTGGATGGTTAACCTTTCGATCGGTAATGATAATGCCCCATGGTTTTGCGATTTTGCAAAATACCGGAGGAATTTGTGATAAAGGAATGTCGTTCTCAGCAGAAAAGAAAGTTGTTTTTTCAAAGATGTCAAACACTACTTTAATGGGACGAAACCTCCCTTTCTATTCACGATCTGTGTGACCAGGTAATTAGGCCGTTGTGTTTCGGGGCAGAAGCTTTGACATCTCAATAGCTTGCCACAGTTGAACCCACGGGGGACACTACGGTTGCAAATTACACGCTAAAAAAGAATCTTCGATTTTAGGTGTGAGGCTGTTAGGGGGGTTTCTATTGGCCCACGATCATACAAGGGATGCCCCGACTTTGCACAACGATGTGGACATATTTCAACGTCAAGGCAATATTTTGTAACGGATGAGATGCCACAAAAACTCTATCATGTTTGCGAAATCTTTTGACATAGTGGATGAGCATTGATTTCTATTGGGGCCGTCCCGTCTATTAAGAGGGAACAAATATATACTTGTGGCCGTTGATTATTTATCAAAATGGGTTGAAGCAAAAGCGTCCCACCAAATGACGCCAGGTTGTATGCAATTTCTTAATTCTCTCTTCAAGCAGATTCGGTGCCCCTCGTGCATTAATAAGTGATGCGGAACCCATTTTTGCCATATGACCATTTGCAAAGGTCATGTAAATACGGAGTCACTCCTGTCTCTCCACCGCGTTCATACACAAACAAGTGGACAAGTTGAGGTATACAATAGTTTTGGTTGAAATGAATCTTGAATGGACCATCGGCGAAAATCGTTGGCCTCTTGGTCGAATAAATTAGTTGACGCACTTTGGGGCTTTCCGCACGGCTTACAATACACACCATGGGTGGTACTCAATACAAGTTAGTTGTCGGGAAGGCTGTCATTCTTCCCGAATTGGCTCGAGCATAAAGCTTACTGAGGCCCTTAAGCATACTAAATTTGATATCAGAATCGCGATGCGTGTCACAGGAGTATCCAACAAAAACCACTCATTATCTTTATAATAATTAACTTTGCAACCGAAGTTCAGCTTGACGACTTAATGGAACTTGTTGATCAATGCCTACGAGAATTCTTTAATCATGACTCCAAGATCAGAATCTCCAAACGCGTTTTCAACGTCGGTGATCGAGGCCTCCCTCTTTTAACTTCTAGATTGAAAGTTTTCTTCAAGCAAGCTTATTAAGACCGCTGGAGTGGTCCATTTCACTGTAACCCAAGTTTTCCATATGGCAATGTCGAGTGGGGTAGCCTAAACTCCGGGCAAAATTTCAAAGGAATGGTCATCGTTTAAGCACTACTTTGGAGGGGACGTTACCACAATTGTTAGTCAGATCTCCTGACATTTCCCCAGAACCAAAATATGATTCAGGACGGGGTCAGCATAAAGCGGACCATAAACAAGCGCTTCGTGGGAGGCACCCCATGCTTATCGTAGTATTATGAATAAGTGTTTTCTTGTTGTGTGGAGGCTCGCCTCTTCCATTACCCGTGTTTCGTGTTTGTGTTGTTAATTGTCCAGGATTGCCCGGATTGTGAAGACTCTCGTGCTCTCAGTTTTGCCGTTCATTCACAAGAGTTTCACATCCTCAGCTTCATTTTGGGAATCCAATATCCAAATATAATCGACTAACGTTTTATCTTTTGGCACACTTAATAAACGGCCTTAGATTTATGTAGTTACCCCTTCATAAACATCCGAGGCGATGTTTAGTCTTAGTATGGGGGGTCTTCGATTTGATTTTTGCCTTGCAGCTTGTTGTCATGAAATCCGTTTTACCACATAGTTTTGCAAAAATACCAAAAAATGAAAAAAATTTAAAAATTTTCAAAAAATAAAATAAAGTGTTTTTGTCACAATTTCGGATTTCCTAATGGGTAGATAGATGAGAATTATATTTTTGACTCGATTTTCGGGCGTGTTGAGCCCGAGCTGTTCCTAATTATAGGCTAAGCTTTCACGATTCTCTATTGCTTGAATTTTAATAAGGTGTAGAGAACAAGAAGTGGATAGAGTAAATATAAGTTTAGTGTGACTTGAGCAAAGATTCTTCTAAAACCTTATATGATTTACTTGAGGCTTTTTCTCCCATTAGCTTCAAATCCTAACTCTAATCATTCAGTGAATCTTTTCAATTCAAACATAAGTAATCGATGTTTTTTAGAAAACGCTTCATATTTGTAACTTGATTATTTTAAAGCGAAGTTTTTTGTTCTTAGTAATTGAAAGTTAAAATGCCAAAGAAGCAATGAATGGGAAATATGAATTCAAAAATGCATGAATGAATATTGAAATTATCCAATGAAGCTATACATTTGAGTATATGGAGCAAGTATAATATGTAGAGAGCTGATATTCCCCACTCCGCTAAACCACGTGGTGGGGGTTCAAACTAAGACATCTGTTATTCTAGGGATTTGGTGTGTTGTGATATCCTCACCAGGAATGCGATGGTCTAGTGTGAGGGTTAAACTAAGCATACCTCATCCTTAGCCCATATTGGAAGAAGGTGTTGATTGTGATTTCCACACACTAGCTAGCATAGGGGTGGGTTTTTCAACTAAGACACGGTCGTTGGTCGTGATTATCCTAATAGGGAAGCCGAGGCCTAGGTAGGTGTTTCTAACTAGCAACGCATTTCTAGAACTTTGATTATGATGGATGAAGATGTTGCAAAAAGTTCTACAGTTAATATTTTTGTTCTTAATTAAGTTACAATGGTCCTAATAAGTTGTTGCTGTGAGTTATGATTCAATAATGAATTACGACTATGGAATTGTAAGTTGATTTATGGTTGAGTGAAATGAGTACACACATTTAATAATATTCTATGTTGGAGAGTTAAAGTTCACAAGTCATAAGTATCGAGTGCTTAAACATTTAGACTTTATTTGACAATGATCTTGTTTAAATGCTTGGTTTGGAGCTAGTGAAAAATCTGAGATGTTACGATGAATTATCCGTAGGACATCGTAGATTATTCTATGGACGCTCTCATTCTATAGATCCCAAGTATTTATAAATTAAAGGAAGTCGTACAGTAGTCAAGAAAGAAAAGGAAATTCCAAAAATATTAGGGATAAATCGTGTACTTAAAAAGAAAAAAAATTGGTAATAAAAAACGGTAGAACTGTCGAAGCTATTGATTCTTTTTAGTTCCCTTGACTGAAACAATTTGCTATTTTTGTTGGGTAATTAGTCAAAGGGGGGGTGCCGAGATCTTTGTTTTTCTAAGTGTTTACTTCATAACATTGCGTTGGGACACGGCAATACCTTAGTATGGGGGATTTTTGTCATGTGCTTAATTACAACATACATTTTCCATAAAAAACGAACTTAAAATGACTAAAAACGTACATAAATACATTCGTTTTTGTATGTTTTACATTTGTATTGTGCAGGAAACGGTATTATAGAACAGGACAAAAAGATAAGCCTATGTCAATCCAAAGCGGTACAGAATGAAAAAGAAAATGTCAATTCCAAAGCCATTCAGTTTAAAGTCAAAAGTCAAGCACGAATGAGTAGGAAAAATACAACATGATGGAAAAACAACTATAACTGCCATAACCTCAGTTGTGTTACAAAAAAGACATGGGCTGAAATCGAAAATTGCTGGCGTGAAGTATTACATTTTAGGGGCCAGTTATGCCAATCCCCTAAAAGGTCGTATCTTAAAAGGGGCAATGTTTCAATGAGGTTATAAGAGTTGTGGGGCCGCCAAAGCTGCCAACATTCCAAAATCTGATCTTTCCCGCCCCGACCAAAATCCCAGTTTATCCTCATACCTGTTTAAATCGTGTAAATATGGAAGTTTATACACAACTTAGGGAGGTCTTCCCTTAATTCTCCTGCAAAACACTCAACACCCTAGATAATCTTTTCAAACACTCGACTATTTCCCCCCCTGCTTATAATTGCAGTGTTGGCAATCCCATCACCATTTCCAAGAAATTTCGATGGCTATGATGTGATTGACTCATAGAAGTACAAAAGAAATTAAAAAGGCTGGGAATTTGTTTTTAGAAATCACCCTCACCAACAAGCACACTTTGTTTTTGCTCTACAAAGAAGCCACAGTTGGAAGACCAAAGAAGATGACTTCGGTAATAAAATAGAGCCTTTTGTATGCCTTGAGGCAATAGTTTATCTTATATATCTTAGCTTAAATTTTTCATATAAAACAGCTTATTTTAGTTTTTAAAGTCGTTTACAGCTTTTACTTTCAGCTTTGTAACACTTCAAGTTTTAATGCAAATTTGAGGTTTTAAGTCAATTTACAATTTCGAGTGTTAAGCTTCTTAATTGTGTTGTTTGTGTTCAAAAAAGCTTATAATGCATCTTATTTATTAGCGCTTTAATTTAGTTACTTTAAAAAGTTAAGTTAGTTAAGAGATATCACAAAAAATCACTCTCAAACACACCAACAAATTACTTTATGAATGATAAGCCAGTCCTGGTGATGGGATTAATTTTATATGGACATACTGCTTGTGTTATGCAAGCTAGAGCTTGTAGATTCTTTGATTGACCTTGCTTTGAGCAAGGGAATTGTAAGTCTATCTTTTTCTTACTTTTCTTATTTACTGCAGAATTGCTTATAGTGCTTAGTTGTTACCTATATTTGCTTATTTATGCTTTATCATAGTCTAGTTGCTTATCTGTTTTAGTTGTTAGTTTGAAAATATTTTGTGTTACTCTACAAGTTCGTACTGGTAGTATGCTTAGTTGAATTGATTCAGCTTAATTAAGTGCTTATTCTTAATTGAAGTCTGCTTATAAATGCCTTATTTTGTTATTTGATAATCTGTTTTTAATAAATTAGGATCAAATCAGCTTAATATAAAAAGAAAATTGATTTTGAAAACTTTAAGGGGTATTTTCCCAAACTTTAGCAGTACTGACCATAGATAGTATGCTAGTTCTCTTTTGGAACTTTTTAAGCTAGCCTTATAGTCTAACTTAAAAGCTAGCAGTACTAACCTCCAAGTTAGCTACTGTTAGTTAAAACTGTTAGTATGGTTGCTGAAGAAATTATAGAGCCTAAAACTTACAACACCTTTACACAACCTACTTTCATTTTAGATTATGCTTATTATTTCTGCTTATTTAAGTTTTCCTTAGCTTTGTTAAGCTAGATTGAAAACCATTTTCATTGTTACTGTCTTTAGGAGTATAGTTTTTAAGCTTATTCGCCTTTTCAAAGCAATTTTAGTAGTTGATCAGAATTGTAGCTTTTAGCTCATTTGCCATTTTACGTTTAATCTAGTTGATTATTCTTATGACTGATGTGACTATTAGGGTTGTAGTTAAATATGTTTTAGCTTATTTGCTTTTTTTTCATGTTTCATTGTGTTTTTGTATTAAAGCTAGCAGTACTAACCTAAAGCAACCTGTATTAACTTAAAGCTAGACAGTACTCAACTCCAAGTTAGTACTTGTTAGTTATTACTGTTAGTATCTCTTTGTTAGTACTGCTGAGTTTTTTTTGCTTTAGTTAGCTTATTTGCCTTTTTGAATTTGCTATGTAGAGTAGCTTAGCTTATTTGATTTGTCTTAAGTTATTGGAGCTTATTTGTGTATCTTAGTCGAAATGTCTTAAGTGTTTTTACCATTCTAGCTTTTAGGCCTGCTCATTAGCTTATTGTCCTTCCTTATCTTCTGTGCATTTGCTTATTAGTGTTAGTACCCAATCATTCTTGTCATATTCAAACTCGATTTTCAATTCGCCTTTCGATTTTCCATTCTAGCCTCGTTGGGACATAACGACCCGGAGCCACACTATACTGCTTCCGGTTTCATTGGTCTCGCGGATTCTGATCCTTGTTGTATATTTATATTTATTGGTTCACACTATATAATAGGGGTGTGAAGTAGCGAGTCAATCATATTGTGCAATTCTTGGCATACTTTTGTGTTTAATGAGACGCGTAATTCATTCTAGGGTCGCGGCTAGGATTTCTATTATTCCCATTTTTCTTGCGTGATTATCATTTGCTCTTTTGCTAACGGTGAGTTCATGTAGCCCCATGTTTTACTGCTTTTACTTTACTATTTTGGGGGTGAGAACATTGTCATGTTTTCAAACTATTGGAATCAGTTACTTTACGATTCCTTTTCCTGATTATGTGTTGCTCTAAGTAGCGTAATAGGACCACTTATGCCTGAATTTCATGAACCGTAGCGCGTACTAGTTTCGGGAAGAGCACGGTCCAAGAAACAACGGATATTATCCCATGTCGGAATGTCAATAGGTGATCTTGGTCAGATACCTCTAGGGCGTGGAATACTATTTGGCATATAAAATGATTCCTTTTAAATTGAGCTTCGGTGTCATGAGCTTAGTGCAACAGTAAATACATTCTTTTTATGTGAAGTTGTATATGTTATAACTGTCACGTGCGTACTGTGAACTTGTGGTCCACTTTTAATATTAAATCAAACCTAGAATTCACTCAACTTTATGTTGATCGTTTTAGCTGTTTTTTCTCGAGGGCTTAGTGAGGTTGTCTTTGCTTGCTATTTGGTGTCGTACTGAATTGGGCAATTTTCCAAGAAATGTATTATTAATGTTTAAACATCGTTGTCAATTTCTAAAACTTTTATTCACTTCTGCATATTTTCTTTAAACTTATGTCAAACTTTAACTATTTTAATTAATGCAACGATGTTGGATTTTCAAACGTACCCTTAGAGGTCCTTCTTTGTATCTTGTGTGATGTGTATTATGACGTCACGCCCCCGGACACGTGTTTTCGACTAGGCCCCATTTGGGGGTGTGACAATTAAGTTAGTTTTAGGTGTGGTTTTGTTGTAGATTAGTTGTGAATGGAGATTAAGATAGACAATGCACTATTGTGAAATTTGGTGTGATTTTTGGAAGCGTTTGTGAAATAAATAGTTGCTGATCCGAAATTGTTTTGAGGTTTTGGGCGATTTAGGAATGTTTTCAATGGGCGTAAAAGTAGTTTTTGGAGTGCTCGTTTCGAATAGATAGTTTTTCATATATTATACACTAAAATTGGACTTAAAACAGCCAAGTTATAGCCAAATGAAACTTGAAACATTTTTCGGCAAAATATTTTGACGTAGTGCTGTTTGGAAAATAAAATGAGGTTTTCGGACACTTTCAGACATTTTTAGATTTTCTAAACGTTGGGGAAACATATAAAACCATTATGTTATTGATTAGAAACATTTGAAAAGTCATAAAAATATGCAAATGATGTCCGGATTGATAAATGAGGTAGGATTTCAAAAATAGTAACTTTTATTATGTTTTAGCGAAACAGACATAGAAGTTAAGCGATTAAGACTAGTTAGTGCGTTTTTGAATTATGAAAAAATAAACAAAATATAGGGGACGGTTATTACGTCTTTGAAATAAAATCTTTCCTAAAAGGAAAACTTCTATAAAATGGTAAACTTTAGGAAAAATGTGGGATTCAACGAAAGAACGTTATAATTTCACTAAGTGTTTTTGATAAATAAAACAAAACACATAAAACATGGATGTCTTCTTATGAAGTGTTTCGATGCTTTAATTTTTTAGTTATATCTTTCCGATTTCCTAAGGCACGCAGTTATTTTTCTAGTCGCGGCTAGATTTCTATATCATTCTTTCATTTATGTGATTTACCGGTTCGCTCATCTTGTGAATGAGTGAGTTCATAGCCTCACATTTTTACTACTACTTTGCTTTACTTTTTGGGGTGAGAAACATTGCTTACTTCTAAACATTGGACACAAATGCTTTACGTTTTTCCCAATCTTGTTTACGTATTGCTTAAGTAAATGTTGAAACTTGTATGCCCCAGTTATCATGAACTGTTAGTTACTTATGATCAGTTAGATTGGTAAGTAAGCGCGCGAGTTTTGTAAATAGATCTATTGGGACTAATCATCCCCGTCCGTGTAAGTAGCTCTTACATGATCAACGGACGTATACCATGTCGAGTGATATGGTGAAGCGTCATGTTGGCACCCGTCAAGGCAAGTTTATTTAGCATTTTACATGCTCCCATTATATTTAGCCTCGGTATCATGAGCTTAGTGCAACGTAAATGCTTTTTATGTGATATAGTATCTGTTATAATTGTCATATGTGTTTTGCAAAATTTGTGGTCCACTCTTATCTCAAATTCAAACCTATGAATTCACCAACTTTATGTTGACATTTTAAGCATGTTTTATCTCAGGTGCTTAGCTTATGGGATGTCTTTGTTGCTTTATTGTATTGTCCTCCGGGGGTGGGGGGGGGGCCCCGCCTGCTTTGGACCGATTTTCAAGACATATTAATATCTATGTTAACATCGTTGTCAAACTTTAAAACCTATTATTCGCTTCCGCATATTATATATGAACCTATGTAAAACTTTAACTATTTTATTTAATGCAACGATGTTGGATTTCTAAACGTACCCTTAGAGGCCGTTCTTTGTATCTTGTGTGATGTATATTATGACGTCGTGCCCCCGGACATGTGTTTCCGTCAGGCCCCGTTTGGGGGTGTGACAAATGTAATGTCTAGAGCAGCTTACAACTCGATTATTAAATGTGAACTCGTTTATGCTGGAAATAACATTGTAGGGATAGCAAAGAACCTTCATGTGTTCATTGGATGTCATATATTTTTAATCGACTTCATTATACTCAAAATGTAAACGAGTTTGTTGAAAAAGGGCTAACGGAGGTAGTTTTTGGTAAACCTTTCAAAGAGAATATTAGATTAGAGGAAGATGTAAGCAAAGGAATTATCTGGTTTAAGATTAGAGATGATAAAACTATCTTCCACATGCCTTGTGCAGAGAGAAGGCTCAACAAGCTGACCACCGAATAACAAAACATGATGTCCCCCATTTTAAAAGTTAGTAACAAAGATAGAGCTAAAGGAATTAGTCACCCTTGTCAAAAAATAAAAGAATTTTATAAAGGGTGTTTAAATTTAGGAGACGAATATAAGCGAGATCTAGAGGCTATTAATTAGATTAAACAGGGACATGCAAGTGTGCATGAATTAATGTAGAACGTCTTAAGTCTAACTTAAAGACTCGGTAATAAACAAAAAGTGCTTGTCGAGAGACAAACCGTCTTTTATTTTCTGCATTTTAGTTGGTTTTTTTGGTTTCTCACTTGATTTGCAGGTTCTCTCAGCAAGGAATTGGAATTCGAGGTCACCTCAGCTCGTTGTCATGTGGTAAAAAGGTTCATGTGTATGCGTAACCATCAAGGTTATGCCATAACAGATATAATTACGGTGTAATCTCCTGTCTGAGTTACGCTGTAATCTTTCTTAATTCAAAATTTTCAAATTTAACAAACCACATGATTACGGCTTTAACCAGGACCAAGGTTACGCCCTAATCCCTTCTTGAAAACCTGAAATCAGTTTGAGGCATTTTCAAAACCTTATAAAATTAAATGAACTCTGTGGGTTTGTTCTCTGGAAGCCCTCACGAGACTTCACTCGTCCACTTGGGATGCCAAGTGGTTTAAAAGGCTTGTTGCATATGCTAAATGTAACCGTGATTCCTACGAAAGTGAGTTAGGTCTTATTGTTTATTTATTTTTGAATGTTTAATGCTTTTTGTTGTCTAGTTATTCCAGGGGAAACGAGGTTTCTCAATTGACAATCTACAAGAATTCAATTTTCATTCAAAGTGAAGAGCAACGCTCAGGGGAGTCTTTTGTTTAAATTCTACTCTTATTCTGTTAATTTCATTTCTTTAATTGTACAATAGGGACATTGTACAAACCAAATGGGGGATAGGAGTAGAATTACCACTTGACCTATATTTGCCTTCGATTTTCTAGTTTTCTTTGAAAAATTGTGCCAATTTTGAAATTTCGACATGTTTTTCTTAATAAACTAGAATCAATCTTTGCCTAGCGCACTATAACCCTTTATTCCAATTGGTGAGATTAAGCCTAATAATTCCGTTTTCATCTATTATACACCAAATATATGAGTGTGCCGATAGTATTGTAGACTTTAGAACTTGGCATGTACATAATTTCGAGACCTAATTGATTAGTTGGAATAGACAGTTTGAAAAGGTAGCATCTTAGGAATTCACCCAAACAGCCTATATGTGTGTGTTTATCGACTTGTTACATTGACTTGTCGACCTCCCCATGTAAAACCCCTTGTTTGCAATCAATTTTAGTGCAAGATACCCCTAGATCACCTTGTTAAACTAATCCGTGTTTAAAACCCTTTATGTATCATTACACCCTTTCGCCTTAGCCAACCCTGTAGTCTAAAATTTTCTTTGTGTTAGAATACGTGGCTACTTAAGTCCATTGGTTCGGGGAAATGGGTTTAGAAATTTTACGCGATCATAGAAGACTAATCATTAAAGATCTATAAAGACCCTCTATTTTGTCACTTTCGATAATGTTCATCTCAAGTGGGGGTGTGTATTATGTATCATATGTTGCAGGGGCAATAATTAAAGCTATAAAACCCCGTCAGCATATGTATATATATATTTATGTATATTTGGATATTATATATATAAATATATATTTGTATTATTATATATATAATTTATATCTATATATATTTTACTATATATATATATATACCATATATTATATATATATATATATATATATATATATATATATATATATATATATATATGAGTTCAGGTTGGTTACGTTATAAAACCAACAAATTATAAAAATGATATAAAGATGGTGCAACTTTAAGCCACATGTATGATTGTGAAGAATGGGGCTAGTAGCCCGTTATAATGGATCAGATTTTCAGACTGAAATACTTGGGCTTATGGATGGACGGTAGTTGGTTATGAGAACCTTAGACTATTAAAGACTATTTGTTTTGTGTATTTTATTTAAAACTAATTAATGATGTATTACCATGTGCTTATCTCCCTATATCATTCTGCATCCTAACCCTTGGTTTTGCTCGAATGAGGGATTTGAATGCAATCATGTATGTCTATTCCATCGTTATGAATGTGTGTATATGATTTTGTCACCCTCGTTGGTGTATTAGGGTTCTTAAAAATAGTAGATGAAAAATCGTAGGTCGTGTTTTAATTTTACGTGTTAATAATGCTTAATGGCTTGCTTATAATTGTCGTTAATTAACATGTTTACTGTAAATTGATTCTTCATGATGAACATGTTGGTGCAACATTGACTATGATCTCTTTTATTTTTAATGATGACAAATAAACATTCGCACCACTTAAAATAACAAACAATAGCCAAAATCCGAAAAACCAGAGCAGTGACTCTAGCGCTGGTCACGCGTGAGCATGTGGCCAGCGCCCCACTCACGGCATCCATTTTTACGGATTTTGTTTTGTCGGATTCCCTCTTACCCGACACATGTGGAAACTTCAATAAAGGTATTGATAACATCAAATAGTTAATACTTTTTAGTATCAAATTCCCTACGAAAATGCTTGTAAATATGTTATAAATATCTGAAAACACTACTTAATTGCTTATATTTAGTTTTCAGGAGCAAAGAAAGAATTTGAGCAAAAGACGCGGGATTTGGACATGGAATTCAAGAAGTGATGACATTCAAGGCTTTTACGGCGTAATCTCCCCGAAGGAGGTACGCCGTAATCAAAACTAACGAAGAAATGACCCAGCATTAGTTGTTACGGCGTAACCTCACCACCATCTTTAAGCCATAACATTTATTATAAAGGAAGATTTAGTATCCGAGTCAGCATAACGGCGTAACCTTGGCGATACGGTTACGCCGTAACATCAATTAAGCTTGGAGAATAGGAAACCACATCATCATTGTTACGTCATAATATGTTCATAACTATTACACCGTAACATCTTTGATACTTATGAATAGAGCCCCAACTCGGCTCATTTGGCATCACTCACTCCTCCTCTTTACTCCACAGTACGAATAGGCGAACAAGGCCTCTAGAAGACGAAGCATTCTACCAGAAGTCGAAGGGAGAATCACTGTACTACATTTTAGCATTAATCATTCAAAAACTCAGTTTGTAAGAATTATGAATTATCAATCCAAGATTTCTTCATTTACTTCTTGCCATTCCTGAATATCATGCAACCTGGGTTTTGGGTAGTACGGATATGATTTGGACCTAAGCTTGCCCTATTATTGATTATGCTTAGTCAATATGGGATCTAATGGGTACTAGGGAGGATCACTAACTCCTTACATAGTGTAGGAACTAACCGGTCATCGCACTTATCACTTAATATACTTAAAAAGCATAGGAACTCTTTCAGAGAGGGTTAATAATATGTATAGATTATTAGATCAGTTTTGGGAATAGTTGGGATTAATCACTGCAACCTAGATAACCTACCTCCCAGACGATTTGGGACTGATTCGGAATCGCGAGAAGTATAGGATAACTGGCATACACATATTCAAGTCTATTTACCTTAGAAACTGCTAATGAATCCATGTTCTAAGCATTAAACAGGAATGCATTTTCATAACAATAGTAATGAAGTAACTAGGTTAGCATGTTTTCTCTCCTGATATCTCTAACTCTTTTAATTTTCAGTTATTTATTTTATTGTTATTTATTTCAAATCAATTCAAACCACTTTTCAAACGTGACATTTCAAATTAAAACTAATTACAACTTAGCTCTTGTGACGACCTCGAATTTACCATTCTATACTATCCATGATCGGGTTTTCTGCCCGTTAGTGCGTTGTCAGGTAGATCGAGTTTCATAAATTTAAAACTTGATAAAAATATATATTAAAATAAAATACGCATCATGCTACAATGTTTTGATAGTCTCTTGGTATTGTGATAGTGGTTCTCATGTTGTTTCTTTACACAAGTAGGAGTCTAAAAGGATTTGTGTTCAAAGAACAACATATCTCAAAACCAGCCCTCATGATAATTTCAAAAGGTCACACCGATACACACTAAAAAGAACACATAGGCGGAAATAAGAAAACAGTAATGAAAAGAAATGAAAATGAAAAGGAAATGAGAATATGAAAATATTCTCATAAAATGGTTAAAACAATAATTAATCATAGAATATGAAAATATTCCCATGTAAGGTGTGAAGGTCATGTAACTTACAAAACTACAGGAACAAGTAAGTAATCCTAAACATTCTTTATACATTTTAGATTAGGTTATATTAATGATTAAGAGATCAGTTGTTAGGGGTTTGGTCTGCATGGCATTTATATGTTTATTTTCTATTATGCATGTTTTATAGGTCATGTGGTGACCACCAATACCCTAAAATGTTTATGCTAGAATCTAGAGTTATTTAAGGATGAGTATAAGGGTAAGGATGTTTTCAAATGCAATCTTTCATGTATTGATTATGTCTATAATATTTGAAGCATTTTTCTTTAGTGAGCATCGGTCTACTGGATTTGGATGAGTTCTTTTTGTAGAATCTCTTGGAATTAGCCAGTAAAGCTCTGTCATGAAATTTTTCATTAAGATCATTGAGGTACTCCTGACTCGTTCTTATTAGAGGTTATCTTAGCTGTGAATGTGTGAGATGAGTTGTATTGATAATTACATATGTATATATACAAGTAGTGAGCTAGGGTTCCCACATATTAGGCAAGCCTTAAAGAGGATACAATGTGGGCTAATACAATACAATACATATTACTATACACTAATATGCTCCCACAGTTGGAGCGGGAGGAGGTCGAACACTCAAGCTGAAATGAAACTATACAAACAATGATGAGGTAAGACCCTTTGTGAAAATTTCTGTATACTGATATCACGAAGGAACGTGTAGAACACGGACATGTCCAGTGGCAATAAAATCATGAACAAAATGAATATTAATCTCTATGTGCTTCATACGTTGATCTTGAACTGGATTGCATGACAAGTATACCACACTAACGCTATCATAGTAGACCAATGTAGCTGTACGCAATGGCACAAGTAACTCACGAAGGTTCCTAACCTAGGCAGTCTCGGAAACAGCATTAGCGATACCATGATATTCTGCTTCAGAACTGGAGCGAGAAGTAACGTATTGACACTTAGATGACCAGGTAATAAGGTTATCACTAAGACAAACACAATAACCTGAGGTAGATCACCGAGTAGTAGGGCATCCAGCCTAATCCGCATCAGAGTATGCGATAAGCTGTGAGGTGAAAGAGGCATATAACTATAATCCGTGGTCTAGAGTTCCACGAACATATCACATAATGCGCTTCATGGCGAACAAATGTGGCTCACGAGGATCATGCATATATAAACATACCTGCTGATCCGCATATGATAAATTTGGGCGAGTGAATGTGAGATACTAAATGGAACCAACAAGGCTACGGTATAATGAAGGGTCAGATACATGGTCACCGTCAGGACCAAGTTTATGCTTTATATCGGCTGGTGTCTTGCAGGGGTTACAGTTCATCATGCCAGCTCGCTCAAGTACTTCACGAGAATACTTAGTCTGAGACAAAAATAAACCAAAGGATTTGCGCTGCGTAAAAATTCCAAGAAAATAATTAGCGGCCTAATTCAAGTCATGGAGCAAACTCTTTCGTGAAGCGAGGAGTTGATTCGCTTCAATAGATCACTAGAGGATGCAGTCAAGATAATGTCATGAACATAAATAAGCAAGTAGGCAATGTCATTCCCTTATTGAAAGATAAACAAAGACAAGTCTGTCCAGCTGTGCTGAAAACCAACGCGAATGGCATAACTTGCAAAGCGCTAGAACCATGCCTGTGGGGCCTGTTTAAGCCCATATAATGATTTTTTGCAATAGGCAGACATGATGAGGATGTGCAGGGTCAATAAACCCAGGTGGCTGGTGCATATACACGGTCTCTAAGAGGTAACCATAAAGAAATGTGTTCTTCACGTCAAGCTAATGAATGGGCCATTGACGAGAAACTGCCAAGCTAAGAACTGTGCATATAGTGTCTAGTTTAACAACCAGACTTAATATCTCGTCATAGTCAATCCCTTATTGCTGGCTATGTTCATTAGCAACAAGGCTTGCTTTGTACTTGATGCGTAATTTCTTTTAAATAAAAACTACGTCAGGTTATACATTTATAAAACCCTAACTACCTTGACTGTTCCTACGCACTAAAGAGCAGGTGTCACCAATCGTGTATAGTGTAGTGACTGGTGGTAAGACGGGGTGTTCGACCTATAAGAACGGAGTTGTGTCTCTAACTGTTTAATTGATTTTATTTATCTACCTAAGAAAGCAGGAAAGAAATCATGTTTGAATAATTGAGATTATTGTGGAGTTGTTTTGGTGGTAAGCCTAGCTGGTCGAAAAAGGAGTTGGTATAGTGGTGGACAACTAAAAAGGAAGAACGCAATTAATTACTATGATCTATGGTGCAATGTCTTGTCGCAAACTTAAATGGGGACTAAGCTCATTAGGTCCAGTTTGGTAGCTGAAACCTAACCTATGTCTACTGAATGGAATGGACTCGCAGGGAGAATTAACCTATTCTTAGTATACAATTATTAAGATTTATTTTAACTTATAAGATACGCTTTATTCTAAAAGGTGGTCTCCTCATTAGCTCGTTCTCCTAACCAGGAATTAATGCTAAGGGTTCTTTCTTATTAGTCAAGGTCGAACAATTACGAGTATTGGCCACTCTATTGCAATCAATTGCGCGCACAAGGATTGGGATACCTTATACTCACTTTTAGTGCGCGCTCAACCTTATATCAAAACCTAACTAGGAGTTCAAGGGTTTCAAAGTGCACTATATAAATAATAAAAGAAAAGTTAAAACAACGAGATATAATATAATAATCATATGTATGATTAAAATAATTAAATGCCAAGAACAAATAATAAAACATAACTAATAAAAATAACATCAACAATTATATAGATGGATCCAATAAGCCAAAATACTATAATTAAATTGACCACAAAAAGTTGAAGTATAATTACAAGTTATGCGAAATTAATGCTCTCGATCTCCTAGCCGAACGCCATGACAAACCCCGAAGGGTTCGCCCTACGCCTGCTGCTCGAACACCTTAATTCCCTTTTCTTCTTTTGCGCTTACTTTTCCACCGTGAATGAATTGATGCCAAGAATGAATAATTCATTCTTTGTTTATAATAAAATATTACTTTGATGTCTTGGCGAGTCTAGTCCCTGAACTTAGGGATCAACTTGTACATATAATTGAAACTTCATACATTCTACGCAATTTTAGTCCCTGTGACAGCTCATACTTTACGGCGTAGCCCAATACACGGTTACGCCGTAACCTTCATGACGCGACTTTCCTTCTTTATGTGATAGTTTGGTTACGGCGTAATTAATAATCGTGTTGCGCCGTAACCCTTAGTCAATCATCGAAATCTTTTCCATAATAAACGATTACGGCGTAAATATATATGATGTTACGCTGTAAAGCCTCGTCAGCACCGAATCTTCATATTAATTAAGTGATCTTTCAAATTTTCGTAATAACTAAGTGGTTACGCCGTAACATCTTCAAAGCTTCCAATTTCGGCATCATTAATTAATAAAAATATAGTACCCCTACTAAATAATATAGTAGTGCGGTACTATTCTTCATTGGCCTGTAGGCTAGATTTTGTAGAAATATAGTAAAGCCCTCCCATAATTTTATAGTACCTCTACTAAATAAATTAGTATCAGTACTAAATTTGCCCTTTTTTGCTATTTTCCGTTTCGATGCCTTAATTTTTTTGAATTCACAAAATAATTGAAATAAATATCGAATTCATATAAAACGTTGATTAAAGGCAAAGGCAATAAATAGCCGGGAAATTTGATTGAAAAAAGTATTAAATATTGATGTTATTATCTCCCTTTATCCCAGGAAGATATGAAGTTAAAAATTATCTATGCTAGAAAATTCCAAACCAAGCACCTCACAAAAAGGAAAAACGAATCACACTCATACTCTCACTAATCTATGTGTTTTGTGGAAAACTAGAAGTGGGTTGAATAGTTTATCGCTTTTTAATTTATGGTTTTAAAGTGTTTGTAAAAATTCTAGATTCGACTTTATGAGAATTCAACACTTGCACAATATAACCAATACACTTATCTAAACAATTTGTAAGATAGTATGAGAAAATAATGCAAGACAAGAGATAAGAGTAAGAACAATCAAACCACAACGCGATGATTTATAGTGGTTCGGTAACGAAGCACCTCTTCGCCCTACTCCACTCCCCGAGCATCTAACTTGAGAGTTTTCTTCACTATGTCAACAAGCTCCTTTATGGCGGATAAAATCGTACACAACTTACGACACAAAGCTAAATGTCGAGTTCTAATTTTAGCTAGAACTAATCTATCACAACACGACTTCACTACTTGTTCACAACTTCATAACTTCAGATTCTTCACAACTTTAAGTCTTTCTTCAAAAACTTCAAGATTCACTTCACACACTACTTATATCAACAACTATTAACACTACCTTAGTAAGTTTCACTAAGATCTAACTATACTTACAAAGTCGCCAAGATGAGCTACCTACACATAAATACAGATATTACAATTGAATTTACAAATATGTGATATGATGCACGACGGTTGCAATCACACTAAGTGTAATACTTCTTCAACTTGATGTCGGATATAATCTTCTCTTGCACTTTGAGGAATTAAAGCTTGGATCACTTGGAAACAAAGCTTTATTGATTAAATGATCAAAGGATTTAGAAAGATAGTTGGCAGTTTTGAGCTGAAAGAATGAGTGCAAAGGTGAGAAGAAACTAGTGGGGAATAGTATCAGTATTTATAGGACAAACAGGAGGTGCGTCAGTCAAATAGGCAGTCCCATTAAAAAGGTGGGCGGTCAACCTTTAAAATTGATGAGGAAGCCCGTGTTATTTTAAGGGGGCCGCCAAGGACTGGGGGCTCCCAGTTTGTCTTTTGTGTAGTGGATTATTCTGGAACTTTTCGCGTTTTTTAGGTCTGAAAATATTGAATTTTAAAATGTTTATTTTAGATAAAAATATTTCTTTTATTTTGTAGAAAAATGTTTTGTAATGTTTTATAAAAAATGTTTAACTATATTTTATAAAAAGTGTGAGGTTGAATAAAATTTTCCTTTGATCATTAAAATGCATTAAGCATTTATTTTATTCATACCTTTAAGTGATATAAATTTCGAAATGAAAATTTACTACTAATTACTTGTTTACGTTTAATTTTACATTGAATGTTTTTATATTTTGTGATTATCAAAACGTAAAGATGTGAAAAATATTAGTAATATTTTTAGGCATTATATTTTATCAACAATCTCCCTCTTTTTGATGATTTACAAATTTAAACTCCTTAAATGTAAAATTCATTGTTTTTAAACAAGTATTTAAGTTGTTTCATGTCATTTATTCCCTTTTTGTAGAATCGAAAAGGCATTCGTCAAGGATTGTAGTAAAATCGACGAATTAAATGAAACGCTACCCCTTGATGTAGTGCTCCCTCGTTCGAGCGGCGGGCACCAATGGAATCGAGGCTATGGTTTCCTTGCGGCTAATAAAAACGATGGTTAGAATAATACAAATATTTCTAACACGTAGCAAGAAGTAAAGAAAAATATGACAAGTGCAAGCAAACATCAAAGTAAAAGATACTTCATTCATTTAGGACAATGTGTGTGAACAACACAAAAGTATTCATAAAAAAAACAAATATGTTTTAGAGGCATATTAATACATAAATAAAAATCCTAAATAGCCATAGAAGGAGTTTTGACTTGCTTGCGACACAAAAGGGTTTGAAGATTACTTGGAGGCAAGTTACGAGATTAGTTGAGTTTGGAGAGTTTGGGAGCGGTGGAGGTTGGTTGTGGAGGGATTTATCTCTTTGAACTTTAGGTGGTGGGATGAAAGGTCGAGTGAGGAGGAATTCAATCCAATTGATTATCCTAACTTAAAATCAAGGGATTGTTTTTGGGTGAAGATGAGCTAACAAGGGCAATACCCAACATGGGTTTCAACTTGGTTAATGTTGAGGGTGTGTGGTAGGTTTGGAGAGTAAGGTGATGAGGGAATGTTGTTTTGTTGTTGAGAGAGATGCATGGCTAAGAGGTTTGATAGGTCTTGTAGTTGATTAATGTTCAATCAACTGAGGCTTTCTCTACTTAGAGGATAGTTGTTGGTGTGTCGTTTTATGTTTTGGTTGTCACTATAATGTGGGAGCATGAGTGTGAGCACATGTGAGTTAATGGGTGAGATAGGATGTGGAGGATTGTGAGACACTTATGGTGATGTGGTGTGTCTTAATGTAAGGAGTTTGTTGTCACTTTGAGGTCGGGAGCTTGAGTGTGAGTGGTAACATGGAATTGATAGGTGAGATGGGAAGTGAGTATATGAGAAAAAATTGTGGTGTTAAGGGATGTCAGTGTCCTTAATTGTAAGCGTATTTGGTAATGCTTGATTGGGGTGATTATTTTCTTGAGATGGTTCATGATGAAAAGTGAGTGGTTTTGGCATTGGTGTAGGTGAATTTGCATTGAGCACATTAGATGTGTTACAAAGGTTTGGTTTCTTCCTCTAAATGGGTTTTACATTCATTTTGGCTACATTTGATGGTTTGGATGTGGGTTTGTTAGGAGATGTCAGTGGTGAGGATGATTGTGATGATGTTGGGTGATGATGTATTTATAGTGGAGACAAGGTTTTAATTAGGAAAAATGAACATTCAAGGATCAAATCCAAGAAATGTTTGTGATTTAAGGAAAACAACAGCTCTAAGTCTAAGGGTGTTTGGTTAAAAAGAAGAAAAAATATTGTTTTACCCGTGTTAGCCTAGGCCGGTCCCCTTAATTAGGGGTCGGTCCTTTAAAATTAAGGGGGTCACCCTTTATGAATTAAGGGGGCCGCCCTACTGCCACTTTCCAGAAAAAAAAAAATTTTCCCATAAATTCTATTTTTCTCAAATTTTGTGTGAGGGTTTCTGTTTTTGTGGTTAATTTACAGCAAGTCCATCCTTTTATGGCAATTAAGTTTTTTAGCACATAGCAATTAAGTATTCAACAAGCTAAAATAGTTATCACGTTTGTAAAAGTATAGTTTTTGTTTGTTTATCCGGTTTTTGTATAATTTCGAATTAATAATCTTAAAACTATATGACTTCGCCTTTTATCGAGTTTTTCTAGGATAATAGAAATCACAGTGAAATTACTAAGTACAGAAAGTTATAGAAATTTTCTGCATAACCTTTTCGTTTATACAACGTTTCCCACGTTTATAAAATTTAATGTTTTCCACTTAATCAATCAATGTTGTAATACTCGCGTGTTTCAATTTCAATATATATGTATATAAACGAAATCAAAAATAAGTAAAACCAACCACACCCTAACTGCTAAGCCAAACGCCTCTAACTGCACAACCAAACGCCCCTAACTGTACAACCAAACGTCCCTAACTGCACAACCAAACGCACCCTAACTGTTGTTAACCCAAACGCAGCCTTTTGGTGTTTCTGCACACAGCCAAACACACCCTTTGTGGTTTTTGTGTTAAACCAAACGCACCCTTATGATGAAACTGCTACACCAAACGCACCCTATTCGGCCTACCCAAACGCACCCTAACTGATTTATGTCAAACCAAACGCACCTATTTTGGTGTTTCTATCACAGGCAATCGCACCCTTAGTGCTTAACTCAGATCCAAACGCACCCTTTGGTCGTTTTATGAAACCAAACGCACCCCACTAGTGCAAACCATGAAACCCAATGCACCCTACGGTGATTCTAGCAAAACCAACCGCACCCTACGGTGTTCTAAGATAAGCCAAACGCACCCTTTGCTGCGTTATAACAAAACCAACGTACCCTAATCTTGATATAAGCCAAAACGCACCCTCGGTGGTTGTTCATGGCCAACCGAACGCACCCTTGTTGGAGGGTTAAAACTGAACGCACCCTTGGTGCTTAATAAAACCACACGAACCCCTTTTGGGTCGTGACTACAACCCAACACACCCTTGTGGGTCGTGGGGGTAGCAGCGGCGGCTGTGGGGTGGTGACGTGATGATGATGATGGAGGGGATGGTGGTGACGATCGTGGTGATGTTGATATGGTTACCGTGGTGAGGAGGTGATGAGGTGGTGGTGTGCGTCATGGAGATGGTCAGCGGCAGTTGGCCGGAAGTTGGCCGGAGCGGCGGTGACGGCGCCGGAAATGGAGGAGAGAAAATGGGAGGCTAGGGTTTGTATAAAAATGAAGTAAACCCTAAATGGTTTTCTATTTATATAAGAAACTTTCAAAAATTTATGGCAAGTCTAGAATAGTTGAGGGTTGATGTTATAAATATAATCACAGGGACCCAAAGTGTAATTTTTGGTAAATATTGGTTCGGGACTCGATTAGGCTAGTTAACGTTTGAATTAAAACACGAAAGTTGCGCCATTGTTTTCCAATTCATTTTTCCCACGAAAACGAGTATTCATTTGATAGTATTTCATAAATATTTTTATAACATTTATAAAAATATTTGTTATTTATTTGGGAACCCGGTTACGCCTTGTCTGAAAAATAAATTTTAACTCGAATATTCGCGTTATCAACAAACGCTTTTGAATAAAATCCTTAATATTTTATTAAATATTTTTATTTAATAAAATGCGATAATTAAATATAATTTAATTATTTTCGTGTCGGCACGCGCTGTGTGCAGTTTTTAAAACCTTGCGATGATATTTTAGTCATCCTCTGCTTGTTTTCGGGTCTCGGGCAAAACTAAAAAGTTGTCCGGAATGTCGTTTTACATCAAATTGCTTTAGAGTCCGAGTCGTGAAAATGTGATTTAACTGGTCGTTTTTGATAAGTCAACTAAGAAATAATATATATCTTTTCGTTTTCAAGTCAAATAAGTTAAAATAAATTTGCACATGAGAGATATGTAATAATAAATTCGATTTATTACTTAAATATGTTCCGAAAAATTATCAAGTACGCGGTAATCGTTTTTATGTGACAATAAATGATCAAAAGTCAAAAAGTCAAGTCGGACCTGAAAAGTCAAAGGGTAAAATAGTCATTTAAAATTCCGAAAACTGCCAGTTGTTACAGCTTATTTATTAAGATCTGATTGTCTATATCAACGTCACCGTCATTATCTTTTATTTTTTATGTGTCTTACGATTATGTGTATGTGTATGTTAGTGTGTGTATTTTTGATCGGTTTGAATGTGTGAGTAGTGTGTGTTTTAGTGTGTGTTTTAGAGAGAGAGAGAAAGAAAGAATAGATCTGAAAGTATTGATGAAGTGGTAGGTGTGTGAGTGAAATTGACCAAAATACCTTTCTGTCCTTTTTTGTTTTTTTTAAATAAAAAAATTCTTTTTATCGTGGCTTTTCATTATTTTTAGATGGATGGCTGAGATCGGTCCCCCGGTATCCAAAAAAAGGAGGGTATTCAATATAACCTCACTCAAAATACAATTATAAAAATACATCACCATTCAGATCCTCCATACGATTCCTTCTCAATACGATTCCTCCATCATTCAGATCCAAAAATATGATTATAAAAATACATTTGGGTTGATTTATTCGTCGGTACCGTTTTATCACCGCCGTTACCGCCGTCTACCTCCACCGTCCTTATCACTGCCGGCACCATCTCTATCTCTGGCATCACCTCTATCTCCGTCGTTAATCGTCGTCATAGTTATATAGGTATAATACAACAATTTTAGCTTATTATATTAAACTGATTTTAGCTTATTATATTAAATGATGTGCTGAATATATGTTGTTTTTTGTGCTTAATTTTAGCTTATTATATTTAACTGATTGATTTTAGGCTAGATCAGGTCTTATTTGTTATTTTGTTTATTAGAACTGTTTCGGTTACAAAACCCTAGGTTATGTGAAATTATTATTTTTAGCTTATTATTTTGTTAAACTACTACATTTTGTGCATATTTTAGCCTATTATTTTGTTGATTTTAGCTTCAAAAAAAGTTTTTGGAGGAGGACATGCAAGTTTCTAATTTAAAAATAAAATCATCTATTTTTACATGTTTAGGAGTAATAAAGACCATTTTTGTAGTGAGGTGATGAAACTTCATCAACAGTTTGTTATGAGCGGTCTAATGTCGGATAATGAGTTTCGGTGTATTAGGAAGGTAAAACAGCGAGTGGTCAATTGTAGCCAGGTATGTTTATAATTAGTTAAGAGAGACTTGGCTTTCAAGCCTTGATCTTGGTCATAATTATCTTTGTGGTGACTTCTTAAGCGCACTCCAAGTTTTACTCTTTTTGTGATTGTGTGATTGGTGCAGACATTGAAGACACTCAAGAGAGATGATGTTCAACTACTTAGGAAATTTGGAATTTAGTTTAAGGGGGATCCGGAGCAAGTAAGGGATTGTGTGATTGTTGTTAAGTTATTTTGCAATATGTTATTTTAATAATGTTGTTGTATAATTGGCAGGTACAATTCTATAAGAAGGCTGCAACTACCAGAGGCGCCTTTTGAATCATCTAAGGTAAGATACTTAGACTTTTTCTTTGTCCTTGTTAGGGATAGTAATTATGCAGGAGACAACCATTATTATTAAGTTTTAGTAGCAGCCCTGTTATGAACCATGCATTAAGAAAAAAACTATATGTCCATATAACTCAAAATAAATATTTTGGTATAATTAAGATCGCACATATTGAATACTTTATACTCCAACCTGATCACAATTGAAACAATAATATGAGCTCATACATTCCTCTTCGACTAATTTTATCTAAATCTTATAGCAACCGCACATACAATATACTTGTAAACCTTGAGCTGAACAGAACACTTTGATACCACTGAACTATTAATGCACACTAAACCATACTTACAATAACAAACTTAATTATCAAAAAACTCTAAACCTTCAGTATGCTGAATATTATGAAAATGAACATAACCTATTAAGTAGCCTGACCATTCCTTACACACTGAAACTTTATGACTCACTAAACTACTAATTCCCACTGAACAACTAGTAATGCAGACCTGAACTAGAACAATGTAAATCACAGAAATATTATTGAAACATGAACATATAATCCAAACTGAACTATTACAAACTGAATCAATACTTGAGCCTAAAACCTTTTTATAGTCTAAATCCATATTCCTTGCTGAACTTTTATTTCTAGCAAAACTAATACCCATAAAATTAAGCACAAGTGTGAACAATATGTCATAAATATAACATAACAACTAAAGAAGATTACAGTGGTGCTCGGGTAAGCTTATCCAAAAAGCTTGTTTGTTTATTTGGTTTTAATAAAAGAGCCAAACAGCTTGCAATTGTCAGCTTATCTAAGTTGTTATGCTTATTTGTTTCTGACCATTTGCTAATAAACACACTTTCTTTTATTTTATAGATACAGATAATCAAGATATAGATGAAACTGTGAATGCATACAGTGAAGCTAAGCATACTTTTGAGGCAAGTCATATTCTTCTTTATGCTGGAATACCTACATATATTAATAGTGTTTATTGGATTTTCTAGTTATTACAATTGTAATATGCTTTAAATCCCCCTGAGTTAACATCCTTAGTCCTTGAAAAGTAGAATGTACCCTGATTTGCATACATTAACATATCAGAAGATTCGTATCTTAGTAGGCCCTTGTCATATACGCTTTCTTGGAACTTGCTGCACTAGTATACGTTTGTATGTTGTTCTTCATTAAACATGTTTTTTAAGAAAATTACTGTCGATTAGGTCTTAAAATGTGATTTCAAGATTTGTATTAAATATGATGGATTGACTAAACATGTTTCAGCAAGTGTGATGGTGTTGATGTGCTTATTATTTCAAAAGGTAGTGATGCGGTGAACCATAATCCTTTAGGTTTAACTTTTAAATGCTAAAAATGGGGAAAAGGAGATTAGTTTACCTCAGACGTTCTAAAAAAAATGCTTGTTGCATTTTTCATAGATCATACAAGAAAAGGAAAGAAAACAGCTCTTATGATGCAAATTGGTGTAGCAAAGTAGCAATTTCCTGCATATGAGTTAGCAACTCCTATAGTTTATTAATTCATTCTTGTTCATTCAGGTCCCCTCCAATCCCATAAAGTTTTTTTTGGTAACCATGGTTTCTTTTATTACGAGTCAGTTTAGTACGGGCCAGTTTAGTGTGTGGAAAACTAGAAGGGGATTGAATAGTTTACTGCTTTTTAATTTGAGGTTTTAAAGTGTTTGTAAAAATTCTAGATTTGACTTTATGTGAATTCAACACTTACACAATATAAACAATATACTTATCTAAATAATTAATAAGATAGTATGAGAAAATAATGCAAGACAAGAGATAAGAGTAAGAACAATCAAACCACAACGCGAGGATTTATAGTGGTTCGGTAACGAAACACCTCTTCGCCCTACTTCACTCCCTGAGCACCTAACTCGAGAGTTTTCTTCACTAAGTCAACAAGCTCCCTTATGGCGAAGAAAACCGTACACAACGTTGCTTACACCGATTTACAACACAAAGTTAAATGTCGAGTTCTAATCTTAGCTATAACCAATCTATCACAACTTCACAACTTCACTACACAACTTAGCTTCATGACTTAATCACGACTACACAACTTCTTCACACCTTAGTTTTCTTCACACCACAACTTCACCAAGCCACTATTATAATCACACCCAACTAACACTACTAGGCAAGATCACCAAGATCTAACTATACTTACAACAATCAAAAAGATCTAACAACTACACAACTTTACAAGATTTACAAGCGATTTACAAGTGTTGATATGGATGCAATAAGATTGCAACAACATACTAAGGTGTAATACTTCTTCACTTGATGATGAAAGTATTCTTCTCTTGCACTTGAGGAATTGAGCTTGGATCACTTAGAAACAAAGCTTTATGATTAAATGATCTAAGGATTTCAGTGAGATGTGTTGGCTGTTTTAGAACAGAAATAATAAGTGCAAAAGGTGAGAATGGTGAGGAATAGTCCAGTATTTATAGAACAAACTGGAGGAGCGTTAGTCTATGGGCGGTCCCCTTAAAATTAAGGGGGCCGCTAGTGTATTTAAGGGGGCCGCCCTAGACTGGGCATTCCTCATTTTGTCCTTTTGTGTAAGGAGAATTTTTTGGAACTTTCTAGCCTTTTTAGGTCCGAAAATTTAAATTTCAAAATGTTTATTTTGAATAAAACATTTATTTTAATTGTAAAAAATATTTTGTAATGTTTATAAAAATGTTTACAACATTTTATAAAAGTGTGAGGTTGAATAAAAAGTTTTCTTTGATTATAAAATGCATTAAGCATTTATTTATTCAAACCATGAAGTAATATAATTTTCGAAATGAAAATTTACTACTAATTACTTGTTTACGTTTAATTTTACATTGAACGTTTTTATATTTTGTGATTATCAAAACGTAAAGATGTGAAAAATATTAGTAATGTTTTTAGGCATTATATTTTATCAACAATCTCTCCTTTTTTGATGATTACAAAATTTAAACTCATTAAATGTAAAATTATTTTTAAACAAGTATTTAGTGAGTTTTATGTCATTTCTCCCCTTTTTTGTAAAATCAAAAAGGCATCGTCAAGAGTTGCTAGTAAAATCGACGGAATAAATGCTCCCCCTTGATGTGTGCTCCCTCTCGTTCGAGGGAAGCAAGGAATCGAGCTATAGTTTCTTGGCTACAAAAACGAGTTAGAACAATATAAATATTTCTAACATGTAGCAAGAAGGAAGGAAAAATATGACAAGTGCAAGCAAACATCAAAGCAAAAGATACTTCATTCATTTAGGACAATGTGTGTGAACAACACACAAGCATTCATAAAAAAACAAATATGCTTTAGAGGCATATTAATACATAAAGAAAAATCCTAAATAGCCATAGAAGGAATTTTGACTTGCTTGCGACACAAAAGGGTTTGACGATTATTTGGAGGCAAGTTACGAGATTAGTTGGTTGGAGAGTTTGGAGCGGAGGCGGTTGTGGAGGGATAATCTCTTTGAACTCTAGGTGGTGGATGAGGTCGAGTGAGGAGGAATTCAATCCAATTGATATCCTCACTTAAAGCAAGGAATTGTTTTTGGGTGAAGATGCAACAAGGGCAATACCCAACATGGGTTTCAACTTGGTTAATGTTGAGGGTGTGTGGTAGGTTTGGAGAGTAAGGTGATGAGGGAATGTTGTTTTGTTGTTGAGAGAGATGCATGGCTAAGAGGTTTGATAGGTCTTGTAGTTGATTAATGTCATCAACTAGGCTTTCTCTACTTGGAGATAGAGGTGGTGTGTGTTGAGTTTGGTTGTCACTTTGAGGTGGAGCTTGAGTGTGAGTAACATGTGAATTGATGGGTGAGATGGGAAATGGAGGATGTGAGACAACTTGTGGTGATGTGGGAGTGTCCTTAATGTAAGGATTTGGTAATGCTTGATTGGGGTGATTGTTTTCTTGAGATGGTTCATGATGAGGAGTGAGTGGTTTTGGCATTGGTGTAGGTGAATTTACATTGAGCTCATTGGATGTGTTACAAGGGTTTAGTTTCTTCCTCCAAATGGGTTTCACACTCATTTTGGCTACCCTTGATGGTTTGGATGTGGGTTTGTTAGGAGATGTCATTGGTGAGGATGATTGTGATGATGATGGTTGAGAATGTATTTATAGTGGAGGAAAGGTTTAAATTAGGAAGAATGAACATTTAAAGGATCAAATCCAAGAAATGTTTGTGAATTTAGGGAAACAGTAGCTAAGTCTAGAGGGTATTTGGTCAAAAAGGGATGAAAATACTGTTTTACCCGTGACTGTCTAGGCCGGTCCCCTTAATTAGGGGTCGGTCCCCTTAAAGATAAGGGGACCGCCCTTTATGAATTAAGGGGGCCGCCTGCTGCTATTTCCCAGATTTCCCAAAAATCGATTTTTCTCAAAATTTTGTGTGAGGGTTTCTGTTTTGGTGGTTAATTTGCAGCAAGTCCATCCTTTTATGGCAATTAAGATTTTTTAGCACATAGCAATTAAGCATTCAACATTCTACATATATATGACAAGTTGTAGGATAAAACTATTTCACATAATTTTGGCATATAATCATATATGAATTGAAGACCAAAAGAGTGAAGAGCATATAAAATAGTAACTAGATATAATGCACAAAGAATTTTTCTTGACAAGAGGGTTAAGTTAAAAACGAACCAAACTTTTGTGCAAATACTAGTGTGTGCCTAAGTGCGACAAATGTGGAGTAGCGATTATTTCGACACTAAGACATGTAAAACCTAAGAAATAATCCAAATGCTCCTTGATTTAATTTTGCTCAACCAAGATTGTCGAAAATATATATTAGATTATATACTTTTGACAACAAGTAAGAGAACATTATGCATATGTGAAAAATGTTTTTAGCATATCTCAACAATATATGAAAATTGATTTTCATGTGCTCCTAGTTGTGAGAAAGACTTTTTAGAAAATAATAGATTGGGACTATTGTATATATGTATAATGAGATATGCATTTAGATAGAAGAATTTGTAAAAGTTTGCTTATAGACTTTTCCCAATCTTGTGTTTTTGTGTAAAATAGAAACCTAGACAGAGAGAGAGAGAAAAAAAAAATATTTTAGTCAGTCAGGTGGGTGGTCCCCTTAAAGTCTGGCCGGTCCCCTTAAAATTAAGGGGGCCGCCCTTTATGAATTAAGGGGGCCGCCACCTGTTGAGAAAATTTTTCTCAGATTTTGACAAACAATTCTTTGATGATTATCCACTTCTTTATTATGCCGAAAACTTAATCAATTCATTCCTAGACCTAGACATAAGTAGTTAAATGGCTTACGTTTAAGTGGTTAGTGAATAGTCGTGCTATGTTATCTTTCGATGAGACCTTTTCTATAGAGATATTCCCTTTTTGAATATTATCATGAAGAAAGTAATGGTGAATCTCAATGTGTTTTGTTCGTGAGTGTTGAACGGGATTCTTACTTAAGTCTATAGCCCCTTTGTTATCATCAAAAAATTAGGAAACATTATTAAATGTTCGTCTAACCTCACGCCATAGTTCCTAACGAGAGATATTCATCCATAGTCTTTGTTGACATGCCTATCCGGCGCTTTTACATATTTCCGCTTACGGTTGTGGAGAATGGGCAAGAGCGGTTTGCTTCTTCGAAAACCAAGATGTTAGACAACATCCCATAAACGTGCAAACACCACTAGTGCTCTTGCGATCCACGTTTTAGATTCTTTGCAAGATTAAGTAAAGGAATTGGAATTTGCTTTGCATCAGGTGAGTTTTACAGTCTCACTTTTTACTTATATTTTGGAATGGAAATGATGCAAAACTGTATTTGAATTATGAACCATGATAAGTGTTTTAAGTGTTAAACTATATGATTGCTATGTGCTATTGCTATGTGATATGAATTGTGGTAAGGCATGTGTATGTGAGGATGACATGACCTTGTGTGAGACCCGAACGAACTTAGCTAGTCAAGTGGGTTAGTCTTGCGCGGAGATATTCAGTCTTGCGCGGAGATAATTGTGGGACGTAGGGGTACGATCCACCCCAGATAATGTGAATTTATGTTGTGATAGAATAGCCATGTATATATGTCCGTAAATGTTGTTTTTGTTGATCGCGGTGTCATAAGTGAGTCTTAAACCTGTAACTCTCACCAACAATTTTGTTGATGTTTTAAGCATCATTTTCAGGTGAGCAAAACGTGTGAAGATTTAGGAAGTGGTATTATCTGGACCATAGGCTTGCATTGCGGAATACATGTTCATTTGTTTTGTTATGGTTGGTTGCACTATATGAATTTAAATGATAAATGTTGTAGGTGTTATCATGACACTTTGTGTCTTTCATATATTGCATTTTAATTCATTTAGTATTTCTCTATTGTGACGCCATGTGTTATGATGATGCCTATCGATCACGCCTTGTGATTCCGCCTTGGCAGGGCGTGACAGGTTGTGCCACGTAAACCTCATCAATGATAAAACCGTTAAGGAATGCACTCTTCATATCCATTTGGTATAACTTGAAATCTAGTGCACAAGCATACGCTAAAAGTATTCTTATGGGCCCTAGTCTAGCTACGGGTGCATATGTTTCGTCATAATCAATTCCTTCTTGTTGATTATAACCTTGGGCGACTAACCTAGCTTTGTTTCTAGTTACAATGCCATTTTCATCGAGTTTATTTCTATATACCCATTTTGTTCCTATAATGGTCATATCCATGGGATTTGGGACTAGTTCCCAAACATCATTTGTTTTAAATTGGTTTAGTTCCTCTTGCATGGCCATTACCCAATTTTCATCTTTTAATACCTCATTTATATTTTTAGGTTCTATTGTTGAAATAAAGCAAAAGAAATTGTTTTTGTCTTGAGCTTGCGACCTAACGGTTCTTTGATTTAGATTGCCAATAACGTTTTCTAGGGGATGAGTTTTAGATTCTTTAATATTTATAATTTGATTATTTTCTAATGAAATGTCTTCAAGATCATTGCCTATGGGTTTTGTTTTACTAACCTCAATAGCTTCTTCTTCGACTAACTCATCATCTTCCAATGGTGATGTTTTAGGCGGGGGAGGAGTTTCATCGAAAGTTACATTCAACGACTCTTCAACTTTCATTGTTTGTTTGTTAAGTATTATGTAAGCTTTACTATTTTGCGAATATCCTAGGAAAACACCTTCGTACGACTTTGGGTCGAACTTGGTGAGGTAATCTTTTGTATTAAGAATAAAGCATTTACTTCCGAATACTCTAAAATAGTTAAGGTTTGGTTTCCTACCTCTTAACAACTTGTATGGAGTTTTTCCTAAAATACGTCTAATGGAAACTCTATTAATTATATAGGTTGACGTATCAACTGCATTACACCAAAAATTTTGAGGATGTAGAGTGCGATTTTTTCTTTCTACTAACCCATTAGATTGTGGAGTACGAGGAGCGGAAAAATTGTGAGATATCCTATTTAAATCACAATAGTTTCCGAATTGTACTTCATTATCAAATTCCCGACCATGATTCGTTCTAATTGATACAATGGAACATCCTAATTTGTTTTGGATCATTTTGCTAATTATTTTGAATTTTTCGAAGGTCTCGGTTTTATTTGCTAAAAATCTAGTCCATGTGAATTGAGAATAGTCATCTACGATTACTAAGGTATAATGATTCTCTCTATAGCTTCATATGGCGGAAGGGCCAAATAAATCCATGTGAAGTAGTTCTAAGCATCTAGTTTTTGAAACTATATTTTTAGCCTTGTGACTTGCATGAGCTTTCTTTCCAATTTTGCAAGCATCACAAAAATGTCTGTCGTATTTAAGTTTGGGTAGATTTCTAACTAATTCTTTAGATGCTAATGATTGAATTAGTTGCATATTAGCGTGACCTAAACTCCTATGCCATAGTGTGGAGTTTTCGTCTAATGTTGTAAGGCATATTTTGTGGAGTTTATTTCCTAGTTTCATTACATATATTCCTCATTTCCTAATTCCTTTACCTATAACCTTTTGGTTTGACACATAAAAATTCTTCCGTATTTTTTACATGGCAAAGCATTATAAATTACCATTTAGCTTAAAAAAAATTAACATTAATTTTTGCAAGTGTTCTTTTTTAAGATCATCATTTTGTTTATGAAAAGGTATAACTTCATCCTTTTTAGTTTCGGGATTATTTTGAATAGGAGGAAAATCACCATCGGTAATAACATGCCAAAGATCTAGATCTTTTGACTTCACATAAGTTTCGAATATATTTTTCCAATAAATAAATCTATCACTTTCAAATAGTGGTGGTCTTTGCATAGATTTCCCTTCTAAATATTTTTTCGATTCCATAGATCGATTCAAGTTTTAAAATACAATTTATTTTAAAAATCTTGGTTGACGTGGCTCTTGATACCAATTATGAAAAACTAGAAGGGGGTTGAATAGTTTACCGCTTTTTAATTTAAGGTTTTAAAGTATTTGTATACTTTATCTGAATTCAACACCTGCACAATATGAACAATATACTTATCTAAACAATTAATAAGATAGTATGGGAGAATAATGTAAGACAAGTGATAAGAGTAAGAACAATCAAACCACAACGCGAGGATTTATAGTGGTTTGGCAACGAAGCACCTCTTCGCCCTACTCCATTCCTCGAGCACCTAACTCAAGAGTTTTCTTCACTATGTCAACAAGCTCCTTTCTGGCGGAGAAAACCTTACACAACTTTCGTTTATCTTGATTTCCGACACTAGACTAGATGTCGAGTTCTAATCTTAGCTAGAACCAATTTACCACAACTACACAACTTCACTACACAACTTTGCTTCATGACTTGATCACGACTACACAACTTCTTCACACCACTACTTTACCAAGCCACTACTATAATCACACCTAACTAACACTACTAGGAAAGATCACCAAGATCCAACTATACTTACAACAATAACCTAGATCTAGCAACTACACAACTTTACAGGATTTATAAATGATTTACAAGTTATGATATGGATGCAATAAGATTGCAACAACACACAAAGGTGTAATACTTCTTTACTTGATGATGGAAGTATTATTCTCTTGCACTTAAGGAATTAAGCTTGGATCACTTGGAAACAAAGCTTTATGATTAAATGATCAAAGGATTTTAATGAGATGTGTGGGCTGTTTTTAATTAGAAAGAATGAGTGCAAAAGGTGAGAAAATAATGGGGAAAAGTCTAGTATTTATAGGACATTCTGGAGGAGCGTCTACCTATGGGCGGTCCCCTTAAATAGGTGGGTGGTCCCCTTAAAGACAAGGGGGCCGCCAGTGTATTTAAGGGGGCCGCCCTAGACTAGGCGCTCCCTAGTTTTTCCTTTTGTGTAGGGGGATTTTTTGAAAATTTCTAGCCGTTTTAGGTCCAAAATTTTAAATTTCAAAATGTTTATTTTGAATAAAATATTTCTTTTAATTGTAGAAATTGTTTCTTAAAGTTTATAAAAATGTTTACAACATTTTATAAAATTGAGAGGTTGAATAAAAATTTCCTTTGATCATAAAATGTATTAAGTATTTATTTATTCATACCTTTAAGTGATATAATTTTCGAAATGAAAATTTACTACTAATTATTTGTTTACGTTTAATTTTACATTGAACGTTTTTATATTTTGTGATTATCAGAACGTAAAGATGTGAAAAATATTAATAATGTTTTAGGCATTATTTCTATCAACACTTAGCAGTATTGCTAAACAAACTCCCGTCCAAGGAAAAAGACCCAAGAAGTTTCACTATTCCTTGCGATATTGGTAATTTACATATCAATAATGCTTTAGCAGACTTAGGAGCTAGTATAAGCTTAATGCCTTACACGATGTATGAGAAGTTGGGACTTGGGGAACCCAAACCTACAAGAATGAGCTTAGAACTAGCAGATAGGTCCATTGAGTATCTGCGGGGAATAGCCGAAAACGTACTTATTAAAATTGATAAATTCATCCTCCCTATCAATTTTGTTATCTTAGACATGCGAGAAGACTCTAAGATTCCAATAAACTTAGGAAGACTATTTCTAGCAACCACCCGGGCAATGATAAATGTATTTAATAAAAAGATAACACTGAGGGTAGGTAACGAAGAGGTAATTTTTGATGTAGACCAATCAATAAAAAGACCTCCCGCCGAGGACGGTGAATGCTATGGGATCGATTACTTGGATACAACTATACATTCAAAAACCCAGGAGTTATTAGAAGATGACCAGTTAGACTCATTTCTAGTCAATAACCTGGAGAAGAGCATCGATCAATCTGATTTAGAAAGTTGTGGTATGGCTGATGACGGTTCTGAGTCCAAAATACCTATACGGCGTATCGAACAAGTAAATACACTGTATTCAGAGTCACAGGAAACAAAGGGGCCTGATAAAACACAATACGATCACCTCTATTCCGCTAGCGCAAACGAAATCAATGAAAAAAAGACCAGAACTAAAAGACCTTCCTTCCCACTTAGAATACGCGTACCTGAAAGAAGATGAATCCTGTCCAGTAATTATCTCATCCAAACTAACAGAAAAAGAGAAAATTTCACTTTTGTAGGTATTAGAAAAATGCAAGGGAGAAATTGCTTGTAAGATGTCATACATAAAGGAAATAAGTCTGTCATTCTACACACAGAAGATCTTAATGGAGGAAAGCTTCAAACCTGTCATTCAACCCCAGCGACGTTTAAATCCGAAAGTCCAAGACGTGGTTAAAAATGAAATCGTTAGGTTACTTGATTCCGGATTAATTTACCCAATATCGGATAGTCAATGGGTAAGTCCTATTCATGTCGTCCAGAAGAAAGGCGGAATGACCGTAGTTTTAAATGACAAGAATGAATTAATACCGTCTCGCACAGTTACAGGATGGCGCGTGTGCATTGACTATCGTAAGTTGCATGACGCAACGCAAAAAGATCACTTTCCTCTCCTTTTTATTGATCAAATGTTAAAATGTTTATCTGGAAATGAGTATTATTGTTTTCTTGACGGTTTTTTAGGATTCTTCCAAATTCCAAAAGAACAAGAGAAGACAACTTTTACTTGTCCTTATGGAACTTTTGCCTACAGGAGGATGCCGTTTGGATTATGCAAAGAAGATTTTATGGAAGTTTTCATGGATGATTTCTCGGTATTCGATAATTCTTTTAACCAATGTCTCAATAATTTAGATAAAATGCTCGGTAGATGTAAAGTAACCAACCTTGTGCTAAATTGGGAAAAATGCCATTTTATAGTAAAAGAAGGCATTGTTTTGGGACACAAAATATATGGGAAGGGAATCAAAGTTGATAAAGTTAAAATCGATGTGATAGCCAAATTACCCAAATGTGAAGGGTGTTAGAAGTTTCTTGGGACATGCTGGGTTTTATCGTAGATTCATAAAAGACTTTTCCATGATTTCTAAAACAATGACCCAACTTTTAATGAAAGATGTGAAATTTGATTTTTCTGAAGATTGTAAGTAAGCATTTAATAAATTAAAAGAAACATTAACCACCGCGCCTATTATAATATCTCCCAATTGGAATGTACCTTTTGAATTAATGTGCGACGCTAATGATTTTGTAGTAGGGGCAGTCTTAGGATAAAGAATAGATGGGAAATTCAAACCTATCTATTATGCTAGCAAAACCCTAAATGATGCCCAAGCATATTATACCACCACTAAAAAAGAACTTCTTGCAGTTGTTTTCTTTTTTGATAAATTTCACCCCTATCTTATTTTATCAAAAATTATAGTCTACACTGATCATTCTGCTTTGAAGTATTTGTTCAATAAAAAGGATGCCAAACCAAGTCTGATCAGATGGGTTCTGCTTCTGCAAGGATTCATTATCAAAATAAAAGATAAAAAAGGGGCAGAAAACTTGGCTGCTGATCACCTGTCAAGACTCGAAAATCCAAATATAGGAGAATTAGCCAAAGACGAAATCCCTGATAAATTCCCCGATGAGCATTTGATGATATTAAAGGCCAAGCTTAATGACAAAGAGCCATGGTATGCGGATTATGTCAACTACATTGTTGGAAAAGTGGTACCTCCAAAATGGACACCGAAAAGGAGAAAACGGTTCTTCTCTCAAGTAAGGAACTATTTTTAGGATGAACCATACGCATTTAGATTGTGTCCATACAATGTAATTATGAGATGCGTGGCTAGAGACAAAATCCTTGAAATCTTGGCGCACTGCCATTCTGGTCTAACTAGGGGACATCACAGTGCCTTGGTTACGGTAAGAAAGGTTTACGAAGCAGGATTCTATTGGCCCAGTATCTTTAAAGATGCTAAAGATTATGTAATGAAGTGCGATGCATGTCAAAAGTCGGGAAATATATCATCATGAAATGAGATGCCTCAAAACAATATTCAGGTGTGTAAAGTATTTGATGTTTGGGGACTAGATTTTATGGGACCTTTTCCTGACTCAAGGGGTAACAAATACATTTTAGTAGCGGTAGATTACATGTCTAAATGGGTTGAAGCTCAAGCACTCCCCACAAATGATGCTCATGTAATGGTTAAATTTCTAAAAGGGTTGTTTACCAGATTTAGGGTCCCTAAAGCCTTAATCAGTGATAGGGGAACGCATTTTTGTAACTCTGAGCTGGAAAAAGCTTTGCAGAAATATGGGGTGACTCATAAAATATCAACAGCATATCACCCTCAGACTAATGGACAAACCGAAGTCACCAACAGAGCTATTAAAAGTATTTTAGAAAGGTCGGTCGGATATAACCCCAAGGATTAGTCAAAAAAGCTCAACGATACATTATGGGCATTTAGAACCGCTTACAAAACACCAACAGGGTGTACCCCCTTTAGAATGGTTTATGATAAAGCTTGTGATCTATCGGTAGAGATCAAACATAAAGCATATTAGGCACTAAAACAATATAATAAGGATCTTACGACTGCTGCGAAAAATCATTTCATGGATTTGAACGAGTTAATGGAATTACGAGATGGAGCATACGAAAATACTCGAATCTACAAGGAAAGAACCAAGAGATGGCATGACTTTAGGCGCCGCGGGGATAAAGATTTTAAAAATGGAGACAAGGTCTTGTTGTTTAAGTCTCGCTTGAAGTTACATCTGGGGAAACTCAAATCAAAATGGTCTGGACCTTTCATTGTAAAAACCATGTACCCATATGGAGCCGTAGAAATCACCGATAAAAATGGTTCAAGCTTTAAGGTCAACGGCCAAAGGTTAAAAAAATACTACGATAGAAGTTTCAATACATAAGATAACGAGGTCGTAAAGCTCGACGAATGAAGGCATGCGCCGAATGAAGCAAAAAGAAGGAAAAATTCTAACTTAAAGACTAGCTAAAAGAAAAGTGCTTACCGGGAGACAACCTGGTTGTTTTTAATTGTTTGAAAACTGTAATTTTAATTATTTTATTGAGTCTGTCTTCCCAGATACTCAATACGGCATATCGAACCTCTATGGATACGCCGTATCGAACCCGTCTGGACGTTATCAGTCTTTAATTTCTGCATTTAATTTCTACAAACCTTTAAAATATTTGTTTTTACAGGATGCAATACGACGTATCCTTGGGTTTGGGATATGGCATATTGACTACCTGTACAGTGTGTTTAATTGTTTTCCTGCATTGTAACCATTGTAAACCGAGATAGGAATTGCACTTTTGTCTTCTAAACTTTTATGCAGGACCTTGCTGTAAAGAGATAAACGATATGGTATACTCTGAAAAAGACGCGTGTTGAACTCGTACGAGCATTCTGATGCCTCGTCAACACACTTTTGCTCATGAACTCAAATTAGAGAATCATCTCGGGCAACATATCAGGGGAGTTCCTTGTTCTAGTTTTATTTCTCATTTTCTTTAATTGTTTTATCTATACAATGAGGACGTTGTATAATTTAAGTGGGGGATGGAGAATTAGAATGCCTACTTGTCCTTTCTTTTACAAATAATGTGCTATATGCTTAAATTATGCCAAATTTTAAAAAAAATTCTAGCATAACTTTTGTAAAAATTACTAGTTACATGACCTCGCACACTATAACCCTTAATACCAAATTGTGAGAATTAAGCCTATTCCATTTCCAAACATTTACTAAAAGTTCCACAAAAACTATGAGTGTGCCGGTGATGTAGTGGACTCTAGAACTTGGCTTGGTATATTACTCGAGACCACAACGATGAGTACTATTAACTTAGATGGAGTAACATGTTTAACTGGTAAATTTCTAGGAATACATCAAAAAGCCTAAATGTTGTAAAATTAACTAACTACACTGGTTAGTTAAACCCTGTGTAACCCTTTGCTTACTCTCACTATTAGAGTAAGATCCCCTAGAAAATCCTGTTGAGCCATTCCTATCTTTTTCACACCAAATGTATATTTCGTTACACCTTTACACCTTAGCTTACCCTGTAGATTAAGCATACTTAATCAAGTTGCTAGTTGCTTTTGTGTAAAGTTTTGTATTTCCTGTGTCAAAGTGAAATTTTTTGGTTAGGTCGGGAAATTTCACAATGCAATGGGAAAATATGTAACTCGTGTATTTTGCTACTTTCACGATTATGTATTTTGTCCGAAGATGAAGTGTTGAAGGATAAATTATCCGGATGAATTATGATTGTGAAGACAGTGAAATTGCACCTAGATTTATGTATAAAAAAAATTAAAAAAAAAATTCAAAAATGGAAAATGCATCAAAAAAGAGGAGGATAATTGATAGTCAGTTCATTGAAACTTAAACCGGTTAAATACTTAGAAGGATCGATTATTCGTTGATGTGTGGATAAAAATCAACGATGTATTGTTTTGTATAAAGTAGCCGATATCACCACTTTTGTAAAAGTATGTAAAGTTTGGGACGATTGGGAAGTTGGCCATTCTGGGAATGCCAATTTAGGTTGTCTTTGTCATTTCTATGATCGAGGCGTTTGTATATATTTCGAGTCTTTATCGTGTAACGGTCGGGAAAAGTTACTTGCAATTACATACCTTATTTGTCCAGCTTAATCTATTTGTTTTGTGAATTTTATTTAACAACAATTTACTTCCCTTTCCTAGCAACTAACCTTAGGTTTTACTCGAACAAGGTTGAGATCAAGTCATGCATGTCTATTCCGTCATTACGGCCATGTATGCGTGATTCAGCCACCTTGTTGGTTTATTATTTTTGGTGAAAGTTTGAAGATCCCTATCCTATATCGTTCTTCATCCTAACCCTTGGTTAAACTCGAATGAGGATGTGATCGAATTATACATGTCTATTCTATCATTACGGCCGTGTATGTATGATTCAGCTGACTTTTTGGTGTGGTGCTTTCATTGAAAGATTGTTAGAATGATCAACCTAAAGCCTAATTACCCAATTTACCTTTTAACTTGTTTCTCTTTAACTCTAGTGGTGGAGATGTGTATCCTTGCCAAGCATATGATATGAAACTAGTCACGACCGAGCAAGTGAGCGTAACAATTAAATGTTACACCATAGATTAGTTGAGTGATCTGAGTGTTTTCATTTCCCATATTTCGTGAGGTGCTTGGTCTTGTACAAGTGATTAGAATGAAAGAAATGCTTAACGGAAAAATCCTTTACTTCGGTTAGGATACATTTTCAATAAATTTCTAGAGTCTACTTGAGGACAAGTGCGATTCAAGTGGGGGGATATTTGATGACATCAAATAACATTACATTTATACCATCATTTATCCCAAGTAAATTACTCACTTTTATATAATTATTGCAAGAATCATTACTTGATTGCTTAAAGTAGTAAATTACAGTAATTACGGAGTGATTTGTGAAAACATGCTAAAAAGCACACTTTTTTGAGCTTAAACGATGATATTTGAAGATTGCTTATATCTGCTCAATACGCTGTATCCAGTAAAGAAGATACGGCGTATCAGCGCCTGGACTTTACAAGAAAACGCGCATTCTCAATTCCCAATACGACGTATCCTAGTTCCCACATACGTCGTATCCAGCTGGATAAACATTCAAAGATTTGGTGATAAATATAAATTGGGAAAGAATAGCTGATTGATTGATAACGTAGCGCGCACTCCAAGGAAAACACCCCTATACCCCGTATTGACCTCATTCAATATGGCGTATCCATCAATTTTCAGAGCCTATAAATAGAAGACTCAAAAACGAGTTTTCAGTGTGCAAAATCATATTCTCTATACCATACACATAAAACATGATTTTCTAAAGAGAAAAAGAGTAGCCAAAGGTCAAGCATCGATCACGATTCAATAGAAGATACCATGTAATTGCTATACTCTTGTAATCATTTAATTTTTGTATCGTTTTGTAAAACGTTTAGTCTACCTTGGTAATTTGATCATGCTTGTATAATTACAATGGTTATGGGCTAATACCCTCGGGTATTAGCCATCTTAATGAAGATTTAATGTCTGGTTTGTTTTAAACTCGATTTCTTAATTTATCATTAAAAGTTTAATCATGTTTATCACCTAATACTTGTCTACGTGTTTGAATATGCGACCTATCATTCAACTAGGTCAAGTTATGCCTAACAAGTGAATTAGATAATGGGATAGCTCTCCATATCGTATTTTATATTACTAGACCAATAGGATCACAAATAAAGTTCTATCTATGTCTTTAAATTATGAGCTTAGTTGGACCGGTAGGTGACCCGTATGTTTCAACAAGTATGTTCTTAATTAATTGGTAAAGACTTGAACAGTAAACTACCAATATATAAAATATCGTCAAACAGTAAGTGGGTAAAGTCCCGATGGGCTAGGGTTTAACAAGATCACCATTGCTTTAATCCCTAGATAGATTATAATTAAACTAAAAGGATGCTTTATGTGGATACGTTAATTGTGACATGACTAAACACCTCACGAAATAGGAAGATGAAAACACTTAAATCACTCAAATAATCTATGTGGTAACATGTAACTAATTCGCTCAATTGCTCGTTCGTGACGAGTATTCTATCATAAGCTTGGCAAGGATACACATCTCCACCACTAAAGCCAAGGAGTAACAAGTTTATGAAGGTAAATATAGGTTTTTGTATGGAAAGGCTTACAGTTTGATCATTCTACAATCTTTTACCAGAAGTACCACTCAAACAGGGCAGCTGAAGCACACATACATGGCCGTAACAACCGAATAGACATGTGTGCTCGATCACATCCCCATTTGAATTTAACCAACGGTTAGGACGAAGAATGATATAGGGTAGGGACCTTCTAACTTTCACCAAAATTCGTAAACCAACAAAGCAGCTAAGACATGCATACATGGCCGTAACGACGGAATAGACATGTACGCTGGATCACATCCATGTTCGCGTAAAACCAGCGACTAATTGTTAGGTGAGAGGGAAGTAAATTGTTGTTAAATAAAAATCAAGAAACAAATAGATTAAGCCTAAAGTACAAGTTGCTAGACACTTTTCCCGACCATTACCATGATAAAGATACGACTATTTACAACGTCTTGATCATCAATAAAAAACAACAACCTAAGTTGGCGTTCCCGTAACGGTTAACTTCCCAATAATCCTAAAACTTTACATACTCTAAAAGTCAAGTGGTGATATCTTCCACTTTGTACAATACTTTACATCGTTGATTTTTGTTGCTTATCAATGAATAGTCGGTCCTTTGTGTAATTCCTTAGGTAGTTGCGAAATGATTATCTTTAAATGTTCCTTCTTTTTTTGTTGCAATTTTTCTCCTTTTTTTTTGCTAACTATGCTTCAAATTTTAGTGTAGTTTCACCATCTTTACGATCATAATAATTCCGGATAATTTCTGCGATAGTACTTCATTCTTTGGACTCACCAATAATTGTGATGGTAGTAATATCACATGAGTTTTGACTACTAATATACATTCTCATTTGCAATGTGCAAATTTCCAACCGCACCAAAGATAGAAAATGACACAAGACTCGGGAAATACAAACTTTACACTTTAAGCAACTAGCACTTGTAATTTAAATTTAATCTAACATGGTAGGTTAAGGTGTAAGGGTATAACGAAGCAAAAAGTTGGTGTAGTTCCTAAAAGATTGGCTCTACGGGTTGTTCTAGGGGAATTTTACTCATAAAGTGAAAGTAAACAAAGGGTTTAAACGGGAGGTTAATTAACCGGTGTAGTTAGTTAATAAACAACATGGAAATGCGATTTGGGTGTAATCCTAAAAATTTACCAATTTAAACAAGTTACTCTAATTATATCCATAATATTCATCACTATGGTCTCGAGTGATATACCAAGCCAAGTTCTAACGTCTACTACATCACCGACACACTCATATTTTTATGAAATTTGGGTAAACATTTAGAAACGGAAAGGTTAAATCCTTACAATATCTAACAAGGGTTATTATGTGCGGGTTATGTATCAAGTAATTTCACAAAAGTATGCTTGAAATTTTATTAAATTTGAGCATAATTTAAGCATTTTAATGTGAAAAAATAGGACAAGTAAACATTCTAATTCTCATCCCCCACTTGGATTATACAACGTCCTCGTTGTACAGATAAAACATTAAATACAGGATTTAAAAAAAATTATAATGAGAAACTCCCCTGATATTTGCTCGGTAGATTCTCCATGTAGGTTTATTGAGCAAGAATTTGTGCTGAACAGCCGCCTTGAAGTTTCAAGACTCCAACACTTCAATATTTCTAGATTTATAAACACTCCACCAACTTTGTCATTTTTGTTTTAGCGAGGTCCTGTATAAATTATCGAAAAACAAATGCAATACTACCGCCGTGTACTCGTTGGTTAGACTCAAAACAAAAACCTAAATACTATACAGGAAGTCGATACGCCGTATCCATTCCCCAGGATACGCTGTATTAATTCATGTGTCGAATACGCTATATTCGTTCGAATACGCCGTATCGACTGTGCTGAAAAATAAAGACTGGATAACGTCCATATAGTCAATACGCTCTATCCATAGGATCTGGATACGCCGTATAGACAGTCTGGGAAGACAGAATCACTAAAAATTGAAAATACATTCTGGGTTGTCTCTCGGCAAGCACTTTTGTTTACAGAAAAGTCTTTAAGTTAGACTTGCCCTAATTTAATCCCATCCTTATAAAACAATTTAGGGTCGAACGGAATGCCAAATGGCACATACAAATTCTTAATTAGAAAAATGAATGACATCCCTTTGTTAAGATGATTCCAAGTCATGATATTAAAATTTAATTCCTTGATAAAAGTTTTAGTTTTGAAGAATGTATTAGATGTATCATGACTTGCTTCCAAAAGTTTATTTGACGCATGTGCATAGGCACCATCATCGGTATTTATTACATCAGGTAAGACATATACCCGGAAGGCTACTCAATATTCATTTTATCATCATCATTGTCCTCATCCAATTTTGAATCATTAGGATAAATTATGTTAAAAGAAAATAGATCATTAAAGTATAAAACATTTTGTTCCTCTTCATCACATTCGGACAATGATGTTTCATCTTTCAAATTAAATTCATCGATATGTTGAGGACTTATAGTAGGTTCAGTTAAGAAATCTGATTTAGACGTTAGAGCATCATTGTAAACAATGGTTGGAAATTCATTCTCAAAATCTTTAAAGAAGTCTAAATCATCAAAACAACTGACCGTAGGCTTGGGTGACAGAAATAAAGGCCTATTGACTTTTTCATTATCATTTTTTGAATCCGTTTTCAAATCATTGGTAGAAAGTATTTTATAAGAAAACGAGTTTTTATCGAAAACTACCATGTAATCTTCATCGTCGAATTCGTCAAATGATATTCTAAAGTCAATTTCATCAATAAGAGAACTTACCATGGGTTCACAAGAAGGTGTTTCATTTGATGTTAAAATATCATTGAGGACTATAGCTGGGAATTCAGTTTCAACGGATCTGAGGTCGTAAACGTCTTCATCATACCAGATCTTACCATACTTAGCAGTTTCCCAGTTAAACACTTTCGGTAAACATTTGGAAACGGAAAGGCTAAATCCTCACAATATCTAACAAGGGTTATTGTGTGCGGGTTATGTAACATGTAATTTCACAAAAGTATGCTTGAATTTTTTTTAAATTTGAGCATAATTTAAGCATTTTAGTGTGAAAAATAGGACAAGTAAACATTCTAATTCCATCCCCCACTTGAATTATACAACATCCTCGTTGTATATATAAAACATTAAATACGGGAATTTAAAAAGAATTAGAATGAGAAACTCCCATGATATTTGCTCGGTAGATTCTCCAAGTTGTGTTTATGAGCAAAATTATGTGCTGAAAAAGCGTCTGAATCCTAGCACGAACAGCACACACATAGAATTCCAGAAAATATGCATTCCACCAACTTCGTTGATATTTCTTTCACGAGGTCCTGTATAAAATATAGGAAAAACAAGTGCATTCCTATCTTGGTACCTACGGTTAATTTAAACTAAACTAAACAAACTAATTACGGGTCAGTCTGGTGGATACGGCGTATCAGTTTAGTGAATACGCCGTATTCAAAATCTGACAATAATGTTTTTTAAAGTGCAATAAAAATAAAAGACTGATAACGTCCAGACAATCAATATGTCGTATGGTGTGGAGCGGATATGCAGTATTGGTGTCTGGGAAGACAGACTCGATAACAAAATTAAATAACAATCCGGGCTGTCTCTCGAGAAGCAGTTTTGTTTACAGTGAAGTCTTTAAGTTAGACTTTTCTTTAGCTTCCTTTCTATTCTGCTCTAGTTACCATCCATCCTTCGTCCATTATCCGAAAGATTTCTTGGTAAGCTTGGCATGCCTCTTTTCTTGTAATAGTAAGATCGTCGTATTCGTCTTCTTTTACAGCAACATACTCTTCATCATTATTGAACGAATATTTGATCATCATATATCTCCTTATATTGCACGCCGGTAGCTCATGAACTTCACATAATTCTTCTTTCTCATTATTTCCATGATTTATCTCATAAGCATCAATGTAGTTTGTATACATGTTCCATTGTCTCTTTTGTTCGTAACATGACTCGTCATCGTCTTCATTGATAAGTCCTTCCATAATAGCTTTGTTTCTTAAAGCCTCATCTTTAAGTTCACTATCTTTCATATCTTCGTACCACTCGTAATCCTGATAATGGAGTTGGTTTCCAATAATGTAAGTTCTGGGTAAATTTCCTCCATTACAGTATCCATCATCCTTCCAACTACATGTTGGCCATTCCAAACATCCAGTCTTATAGTTGAAAGGTTTGTAAGTATGTTTGACTGGTGCGGGTTTGGTCCAAACTCCAGTGTTAGTTCATGGCTTCTCATCGACCCATGGTACATCCTTGTTCCATTCATAGATCCAGTCATCTTTGTAATCTTCATAGGTCTTAAATCCTATAATATCCTTCGTAAGTAAGTCCGGATCTACCTTGAGAAGGTAGTTAAATTCATTAAATGCTGAACAGAGAGGTGTCTCATAGTCAAATATATTAGTGTCGATCCTAAAGACTTTAGCAATTTCATCTTCATCATCAGATTCCTCATCAGTGAGCTCAACTTCATCATCTCCTTTGATCCAGTAAATCGATAATGCTTTCATAGTAAAACGATCCATTGTCTTGTAGTTGAATTTTTTTTATCCCAATCATTCAATAAATGCAACATCAGACGGATCATACCCCATGTCATCATCAGCTTCTTGCTCCGAATCATCATCCATTTTTGAGTCACATGGGATGTTAGCAACTTTAACTTCATATGTGAATAAATCATCATCCATTCTGCTGGCTAAAGCGGTTCTAATGGCAAATCTTTCAAGCTGTGATCCTGAAGTTCTCTTTGAGGTACCATATTCTGATTCTTATCTGAATGATATGATTAATCAAGATGTGCACGAGATGCAACATTCTAAACAAACACATATTGACGACTTTCAAGATAATGAGATACATAGTTATAGTAATACCATTCCATATTCTTAATATCTGCAAGAGTCACAAAATGCGGTTATTCATGATACTAATTCTTCTGCACCTAATGATTTATTGGTGCTATCTTTGGTTGAACAAATGACTGATCACGTACCTCATCTAGATAAGGAAAATCAGACAAATAAAATGGTAAATGAATCATTAACCGCTGAGCTTAAGAGATACAAAGAACGAGTCACCATTTTTAAACAAAGACTTAATGTAGATTTGAATAAACGTGAAAAATTAATAGATTCTCAAATGGATGATTTAATTCGGGATAGAAATGCAAAGCTTGCGGCTTTTCAACAGGAGATCGATACACTTAAAGAAACTCTTTCTAATAATCTCAAATAAAAGGAGTCTTTATCAAAAACATTGATGTACTGTCATTGTATGGTATATTTAAGATGATTCAAGTTTTAAATTTATATTTTGTCGACTAAACAAAAAACAACACTTTAACGGGCAGTGTACCCGATCGGAAGTAGTTTCGTGGTAAGTAGGGTGTCGAACACTTGAAGCGAAGTTAAATTTATCAATTTAATTTATATCTTAGTTATCTAATCTATGTTAATTCTATTCTATTCTAAACCTATGTTAAACCTATGTCAGTCTAAATCCTAATTCTAACAGGAAAAGGAGGTTTTCATCTTGAGAGACTAGCACGGTTTGGCTGGTGTCTATAATCAATTCAAGGCACTTTAACCCACACAAGCTAATTAACAAAAGATAAAAGAGCGGTCGAACCTTATATAAGAAACTGTATTAACCATTATTAATCCAATTAGAACGTTGGTTTGTTTATTTAGTGCAATAATTTCTTCTCTCGAGGTGGCATATCATTCTTAAGACTTAGGCGTTACATCATCCTAAGACCTAGACACATTAATTCTGTCACACTTAAAGCATCCGTATAAAGCATCCTTATTTTCTGATTATAATATATCTTAGGGATTAAAGCAATGATGATCTTGTTAAACCTTAGCTCATAGAGACTTTACCTACTTACCGCTTAATGGCAATTTATACACTGGTAGTTCACTTGTCCAACTATCTAATGGAATCAGAACGTTACTTGTTGAATTATCTAGGTCACCTGCTAGTTAACACAATCAATAAACCATTGGCAATATCCAATTAACTAGTTAAGTCTGAAGCGTATCCTAGACACAGACTTAGAAGGACAATATTTGTGTAACTATGATTCTAGATGTATAGATTAGTATATGGAGAGCTATCTCGAACTCTAGATCTGCTTGGTCCGCTTCACTAGATCCAGTTAAATGATAGGTCGCATACAAAAGCATGTAAACAAGTATAAATTGATAAACATAAACAAGCACTTAACGATAAATCAAAAAATCAAGATAAATAAATACCAAATATTCAGATCTTCATAATAATGGTTAATACCCGAAGGTACTAGCCTTCAAACATTATAATAAATACAAGAGCGATTATTTAGCCAAGGTAAACTAACCGAGTTAACGAATTATATCAAAAACTAAACGATTACTAAAGTATATGGAATTACACGTTGTCTCCTATGGAATCGATAACGTTGCTCGACCTCTTCTGCTCTTTTTCTCCTCTGAAAAATCGACTTTTGTGGTTTAGGTATCGAGAATATGATTTAGCACACTTAAAACTCGTTTTTAAGTTTTCTATTTATAAGGTCTGGAAGTCGGTTGGATACGGTGTATCCAAGTGTTGGATACGGCATATTGGGGATTTCTTAGAGTAGAGACCACGCTTGATATCTTCCAAAATATTATATTTATTCCATATCTTGAATACGACGTATTGATTCTCTCTGGATACGACGTATTAAGCTTATTCCTCTATGGTATTTGGTGAGTGTGGGCACGGATACGTCGTATCTTCCTTGATGGATACGGTGTATTGGTCTTCAAAATAGTAATCTTCAAAATATCTTCATTTAAGCTCCAGAATGCGCGCCTTTTGCTATGTTTCACCAATTACTCCATAATTACTGCAATTCTCAAATATAAACGATTAAGTAACAATTCTTTGCAATAACTATACAAAATGGGTTAATATCGTGGGATAAACGATGCTATAAAATAGACGTTATTTGATGTCATCAGGTCTTGTGCAAAATATACGAAAAACATGCAAAATCCTATCTCGGTACCTATGGTTAATAAATAAATAAACTAAACAAACTGTACAGGAGACCAATACCCTGTATCCATAAACTGGAATACGCCGTATTGAGAAACCTGAAAAAACTATCTAAATACGGGTCAGTTTGTTGAATACGCCGTATCATATTCATGAATACGCCGTATAGACAGAACTGACAATAATGTTTAAAGTGCATAAAAATAAAGGACTGATAACGTCCAGACATTCAATATGCCGTATGGTATGAGGCGGATACGCCGTATTGATGTCTGGGAAGACAGACTCGATACAAATAAATAACAATCTGGGTTGTCTCCCGGGAAGCACTTTTCTTTCAGCTAGTCTTTAAGTTAGACTTTTTCCTTTAGCTTTCTTCACTTGGTTCAACACTTTTTCCTCTCCAGCTTCCATTCATGTAACGAATACGGTTCTGAGTGCTTTATTAATCAATGAGTTATATTACTGAACTTACTGCCAGGCTTGATTCTATCATGCACAAACAAATCAAAATCATCATACCATAATATATACATCAAAGTATAAACAGTTTTAAGTTTAGGCACATCATGATATGAATAATACAAATGTACAAAAGATAGAAACAAAAAGGTAAGGAGTAGAGAGATCATGGGTCTGGCTGCTGCTCGTCCTGCTGGGCTGTGGAGGTGTTGGCATCATCTGTCCTGCGTCTGGTACGTCTCACATACGAAATATGATAATTTGAATAGCTCGTGTACCTAACTCCAGCTTGGCCCATCATCCGTGAGAGTCCAATGACCGTCCATGTAGTGAATCGAGAGAAATCACAGGCCATACTGTCCAACACCTCTCTCTGCTCTCCCAGTGCTCCTCTCAAGCCATGGACGTCCTCCTCTAACCTGCCTAACCTCTATGCCATAGTCCTGGCTGGTCCGCTGATGTGCTGTTGTGTAGGGTCAATTTAATGATTACCAAGTTTTAAATTTATATTTAGCTGACTTATTTGAAACAACACTTTAACGGGCAGTGTACCCGATCAGGTGGAGTTTCATGGTAATTAGGGTGTCGAACACTAAGAGCGAGGTCGTTAACCTTATATTATATCAGTATTTTAATTACTCTAGTTAAGTTAATTCTAATTACTTGTTAAACCTATGCTAAACCTTGTTCTAATGATATTGGGGGGTTTCAGCCTGAGAGACTAGCACAAGTTTTATGGTGACAATAATCAATTCTAAACACAATAAACATACAAGAAAACAATCAGAAGATAAAAGAGCGGTACAAGCCAAATGATAGAAAACCGTATTAGCCATATTAAATCCGATTAAACGCTGGTTTGCTTATTTAGTGCAATGATTTCTTATCTCGGAGCGACATATCATTCTTAAGACTTAGGCGGGACATCATCCTAAGACCTAGACACGTTGAATCCTGTTACAATTAACGTATCCGCATAAAGCATCCTTTTAGTTTAATTATAATCTATCTAGGGATTAAAGCAATGCTGATCTTGTTAAACCCTAGCCCATCAGGACTTTACCCACTTACTGTTTGACATATTTTATATACTGGTAGTTCACTGTTCAAGTCTTTATCAATTAATTAAGAACATACTTGTTGAAACATTACGGGTCACCTGCCGGTCCAACTAAGTTCATAATTTAAAGACAAAGATAGAACATTATTTGTGATCCTATTGGTCCAGTAATATAAAACATGATATGGAGAGCTATCCCAGTATCTAGGTCACTTGTTAGGCGTAACTAGACCCAGTTGAATGATGGGTCGCATATTCAAACACGTAAACAAGTATCATGTGATAAACATAATTAAACTTTCAACGATAAATTAAGAAATCAGTTTTAAAACAAACCAAACATTAAATCTTCATTAAGATGGCTAATACCCATGGGTATTAGCCCATAACCATTGTAATTATACAAGCGTGATCAATTAACCAAGGTAAACTAAACGTTTTACCGAACGATACCAAAAATTAAATGATTACAAGAGTATAGGAATTACACGGTGTCCTCTATGGAATCGTGATCGATGCTTGACCTTTGGTTGCTCTTCTTTTCTTCAGAAAATCATCTTTTATGTGTATGGTATGGAGAATATGATTTTGCACACTGAAAACTCGTTTTTGAGTCTTCTATTTATAGTGTCTGAAAAAGACTGGATACGCCGTATTGAGCTAGGTCAATACGGCATATAGGGGTGTTTTCCTTGGAGTGTGCGCTAAGTTTATAATCAATCAAATATAACTTCCTAAAATATATGTATTCACCAAATCTCTGAATAGTTATCCAGCTGGATACGACGTATAAAGAAACATGGATACGCCGTATTGGGAAGTGAGAATACGCGTTTTCTTGTGAAGTCCAAGCGCTGATACGTCGTATCTTCTTTCTTGGATACGACGTATTGGGCAGAATTAAGCAGTCTTTTAATATCATCGTTTAAGCTCCAAAAAGTGCGGCTTTTAGCTTGTCTTCACAAATCACTCCGTAATTACTACAATTTACAAATTTAAGCAATTAAGTAACGATTCTTGCAATAATTATATAAAAGTGGATCATTTATTCAGGATAAATGACGGTATAAATGTAATGTTATTTGATGTCATCAAATATCCCCCCACTTAAATCCTACTTGTCCTCAAGTAGACTCTAGATCATATTGAAAATGTATCCCAACCAAAGTTAAGGATTTTTCCGTTTAAGCACTTATTTCGTTTTAATCACCTGTACAAGATCAAGCACCTCACGAAATATGGAAATGAAAACACTCAGATCACTCAACTAATCTAGGGTGTAACATTTAATTGGTACACTCATTTGCTCGGTCGTGATTAGTTTCATATCATATGCTTGGCAAGGATACACATCTCCACCACTAGAGCTAAGGAGAAGAAAGTCAAAAGGTAAATTGGGTTTTTATTATAAGGCTTAAGGGTTGATCATTCTAAAAATCTTTCACCGATAGTACCACACTAACAAGGTAGCTGAATCATACATACACGGCCGTAACGATAGAATAAACATGTATAATTTGATCACATCCTCATTCGAGTTTAACCAAGGGTTAGGATGAAGAATGATACAGGGTAGGGATCTTCTAACTTTCACCAAAAGTAATAAACCAACAAGGTGGCTGAATCACGCATACATGGCCGTAACGACGGAATAGACATGCATGACTCGATCTCAACCTCGTTCAAGTAAAACCTAAGGTTAGTTGTTAGGAAAGGGAAGTAAATTGTTGTTAAAAAAATTCACAAAACAAATAGATTAAGCTTGAACAAATAAGGTAGTTGCTAGAAACTTTTCCCGACCGTTCCATGATAAAGACTCGAAATATATACAAACGCCTCGATCATAGAAATGACAAAGACAACCTAAGTTGGCATTCCCATAACGGTCAACTTCCCAATCATCCCAAACTTACATACTTTTACAAAAGTGGTGATATCGGCCACTTTGTACAAAACTACACATCGTTGATTTTTATGCACATATCAACGAATAATCGATCCTTCCAAGTATTTCATCGGTTTAAGTTTAGCGAAAGTAGCAGAATACATGAGGTACATATTTTTCCATTGCATTGTGCAATTTCATGACCTAACCGGAAATAGAAAATTTCACTTTGACATAGGAAATACAAAGCTTTACACAAAAGCAACTAGCAACTTTGATTAAGTAGGGTTAATCTATAGGGTAGGCTAAGGTGTAAAGGTGTAACGAAATAGACATATGGTGTAAAAAAGACCGGAATGACTCAACAAGATTTTCTAGGGGATCTTACTCTTATAGTGAGAGTAAGCAAAGGGTTTACACGGGGTTTAACTAACCCGTGTAGTTAGTTGATTTTACAATTTTTAGGCTTTTTGGTGTATTCCTAGAAATTTACTAGTTAAAAATGTTTCTCCATCTAAGTCCATGATATACCAAGCCAAGTTCTAAAGTCCAATACATCACCGGTACATTCATATTTTTGTGAAATTTTTAGTAAACGTTTGGAAACTGAATAGGCTTAATTCTTATAATTTGGTATTAAGGGTTATAGTGTGCGAGGTCATGTAACTAGTAATTTTTACAAAAGTTATGCTAGAAAAAAATTTAAATTTGGCATAATTTAAGCATATAGCATATTATTTGTAAAAGAAAGGACAAGTAGGCGTTCTAATTCTCCATCCCTCTACTTAGATTATACAACGTCCTTGTTGTATAGATATAACAATTTAAAGAAAATGGGAAATAGAATTAGAACGAGGAACTCCCCAGATATGTTGCTCGAGATGATTCTCTAATTTGAGTTCTTGAGCAAAAGTGTGTTGACGAGGCGTTAGAATGCTCGTACGAGTTCAACACATGTCTTTTTCAGAATATACCATATCGTCGATTTCCTTACAGCAAGGTCATGCATAAAAGTTAGCAGACAAAAGTGCAATTCCTATCTCGGTTATACAATGGTTACAATGCAGGAAAACAATTAAACATACTATACAGGAGGTCAATACGCCGTATCCCAAACCCAAGGATACGCCGTATTACATCTTGTAAAAAACAAATGTTTTAAAGTTTTGCAGAAATTAAATGCTGAAATTAAAGACTGATAACGTCCAGACAGGTTCGATATGGCGTATCCATAGGAGTTCGATACGCCGTATTAAGTGTCTAGGAAGACAGACTCAATAAAACAATTAAAATTACAATTCAAACAATTAAAAACAATCGGGTTGTCTCCCGGTAAGCACTTTTCTTTCAGCTAGTCGTTAAGTTTGACTTTTTCTTTCTCTTCATTCATCATTCGGTGTTGCCACAAGCCATCCTTCCTTTATAATTCGTAAAAGTTCTCGATATGCATCAAGTTTGTCCTTTTAATGGTAGAGGTACTCAGACTCTTTTATGGCAATGTACTCCTAGTCAGCATTAAATGAGTACTTCGTCATCTCGAATCTCCTAATTTTGCAGATTGATGGTACATGAGTGGGATTATCCCTGCGTTCTTCATGCCCCTGATTGTCTTGAGTATTACCAGCATTGCTTGTGTCATAATTTCTACCAAAGACACGGTTAATATCAAGATAAGGGTCATGAGCCTTTTTAGTTTTGAAGTTTGCATATGGTGTATGGCCATAACTTTCCAAACGAGTGAATGGCGTGACTTCATGAGCATTTATCTTCCACCAACATTCTTGTAGCTTTACTATCACATTATAGTCTAGTTCGTGGAAGTTCTCAAAACTATTTATCAACCAAGCACAGAATTTCATCACACTAGGAGTTGCATTTCCTCATGATTCTTTAACTATTGCTTTGTGCATTAAGGTTTCTTATTTTAGTTTTCCATTAGCTAATTCATCATACCACTTGTAATCCTGGAAATAAGTCATGCTTTTGACCCGAACCATCCTAGGTAGCTCTCCACCGTTACAAAACCCATCAATATCTAGACTACACGTGTGCCATTTAGTCATTTTGTTCTTAAAACGAAATGGTTTACATATATGATCACATAGTTGACATGTCACCCCGTTATCTAACCATGGTTCCCCAAGATCCCTTGTCATAATATTATTTAACTCATACTCCTTGTAAGCCCCGATTCCTTGGATATCAAAAGTAAATAGATTCGTGTCAATTTTAAGGAGGTAGTTGAAGTCGTTGAATGCTTTACACAAGGGTGTCTCATAGTCAAATAAATTGCCTTTGATCTTGAAGATGTTAGCAATATCGTCGGAGTCATCATCTTCCTCAGGTTCCATCTCTTCATTGTCATTAGAAAGTTGGTAGAATTTTTGAACGAACTTTTCTACCAAATCTTCCCAAGTAGTAACTGAGCCGATACAATCCTTTTTAAACCATTCACCTGCAGCACCTACGAGCGAGACAAGGAAGATACCAAGCCTAAATCGGTCTTGACTTACACCATTAATTTTGATTGGCCCAACTACTTTGAGAAAATTATTAATGTGTTCAAACGCGTTTTCTCCAATTGTCCCATTGAAGGTATTATCACGTATCTTAACCAAAAACGCTCCTTGTATCTTGATAAAAAATTTCTCGATCATTCTTCCCTTGTTATCTTTAGAGATGAAGTTCTTTTGGGTAACCGGGATATAGTCGTTTCATTCTGTAATAGTAGTTCTTTCATCAATCGAATTCCTGAAAATAAGTACAAATGATCAGTAGGCTGTGCCCTCAAGAGAGAGAACACTTAAAACGAGACAGGAAATCGAATACGAAAAATTAACACTGTTACTGTATCAAATGATCAATATACCGTATTTAATTAATTTGAATACGCCATATGGGTCTGCTGAAGGTCAGTATGCCGTATTGATCTTACAGAATACGCCGTATTGTTTTGAAGAACATATACGTTGTTTAGACTGCAGAGCTCAATACGTTGTTCTGAGTAGAAGGGTTGATACGTCGTATCTAACTGGTGGATACGGCGTATCTGTTGATCTATCAAAATAGGATACATAGAAAACAATTAAATTATGTGAGAATTTAAACACACAATCAAATCACACAATTAAATTAAATACAAACAAAATTAAATTACACTAATTAAATTATTATAAGCTAATGGTTAGAAATACTAATAAAATTAAAGGTTAAACTTTTTCACTCCCCGACAACGGCGCCAAAAACTTGATGTGCTGTCGTGTAGGGTCAATTTATTGATTACCAAGTTTTAAATTTATATTTAGCCGACTTATCCTAAAACAACACTTTAACGGGTAGTGTACCCGATCGGGTGGAGTTTCGTGGTAAGTAGGGTGTCGAACACTAAGAGCGAGGTCGTTAACCTTATATTCTATCAGTATTTTAATTACTCTAATTAAGTTAATTCTAATTACTTGTTAAACCTATGCTAAACCTAGTTCTAATGATAATGGGGGGTTTTCAGCCTGAGAGACTGGCACAGGTTTTATGGTGACAATAATCAATTCTAAACATAATAAACATGCAAGAAAACAATCAGAAGATAAAAGAGCGATACAAGCCAAATGATAGAAAACCGTATTAGCTATATTAAATCTGATTAAACACTGGTTTGCTTATTTAGTGCAATGATTTCTTATCTCGAAGCAGCATATAATTCTTAAGACTTAGGCGGGACATCATCCTAAGACCTAGACACGTTGAATCCTGTCACAATTAATGTATCCGCATAAAGCATCCTTTTAGTTTAATTATAATCTATCTAGGGATTAAAGCAATGATGATCTTGTTAAACCCTAGCCCATCGGGACTTTACCCACTTACTGTTTGATGGTATTTTATATACTGGTAGTTCACTGTTCAAGTCTTTATCAATTAATTAAGAACATACTTGTTGAAACATTATGGGTCACCTGCCGGTCCAACTAAGCTCATAATTTAAAGACAAAGATAGAACATTATTTGTGATCCTATTGGTCCAGTAATATAAAACACGATATGGAGAGCTATCCCAGTATCTAGTTCACTTGTTAGGCGTAACTAGACCCAGTTGAATGATAGGTCGCATATTCAAACACGTAAACAAGTATCATGTGATAAACATAATTAAACTTTCAATGATAAATTAAGAAATCAATTTTAAAACAAACCAAACATTAAATCTTCATTAAGATGGCTAATACCCAAGGGTATTAGCCCATAACCATTGTAATTATACAAGCGTGATCAATTAAAACTAAACGTTTTACCGAACGATACCAAAAATTAAATTACAAGAGTATAGGAATTACACGATGTCTTCTATAGAATCGTGATCGATGCTTGACCTTTGGTTGCTCCTCTTTTCTTTAGAAAATTGTCTTTTATGTGTATGGTATAGAGAATATGATTTTGCACACTGAAAACTCGTTTTTGAGTCTTCTATTTATAGTGTCTGAAAAAGACTGGATACGCCGTATTGAGCTAGGTTAATACGGCGTATAAGGGTGTTTTCCTTAGAGTGCGCGCTAAGTTTATAATCAATCAAATATAACTTCCCAAAATATATTTATTTACTAAATCTCTAAATAGTTATCCAGCTGGATACAACGTATAGAGAAACATGGATACGCCGTATTAGGAAGTAAGAATACGCGTTTTCTTGTGAATTCTAGGCGCTGATACGCCGTATCTTCTTTCTTGGATACGGCGTATTGGGCAGAATTAAGCAATCTTTAAATATCATCGTTTAAGCTCCAAAAAGTGTGCCTTTTAGCATGTCTTCACAAATCACTCCGTAATTACTGCAATTTACAAATTTAAGCAATTAAGTAACGATTCTTGCAATAATTATATAAATGTGGATAATTTATTCAGGATAAATGACGGTATAAATGTAACGTTATTTGATGTCATCATCCGCCCACAGGTGGTGGCGGCTGAGGTGCCTGCACAGGTGCTGGAACAGCCGAAGCACCCTCATCAACTACAGGAGCATCCTCAACGGCCTCAGCGGCACCAGCCGCAGCAACCTGCTACCTCTCTGGTCCAGGGGCTACCCAAGCCCAAGTGTCATCAAGCTCCTCACAGATCTGCAGTCTCGCCAGCTTAGCTATATCAATCTCGTTGAGGTCTCGAATAATCACTGTTAGCCCCTAGAGTCTTTCCTCAGTAAGCAGCCCAAAATGCTCCGCCAGACGAGCAACAAATTGACCCCCTGATATCATATTCCCCTGCTTCCTCCCCAAAATAAACAACCTCGAGTACCTAGCCAACAGATAAGGGATGTTGATAGAGCCAACATCCATCCCCCTCGGATAAAATAAATCCATCACGGCCACCTTCTCAGGTGCCTGACTCCTCCCATGAATACTACACGCAATTAGTCTGTGGCACAACCTAAGCATTGAATCCCTGATATAAGTGTAGGACGGGGCTGTGCCAAGGAAATCTCCAGCAGATGAAATCTCTCTCCAATAAGCACTCAGATCCCCCTTGTCGGGGATCTGTCTCGCACTTTCGGCCCAGTATGCACCGAATCCAACAGACTTAATCTCCTCAACAGTATAAAGGCCCATACCCAAAATAAACACTCTCCAGCTCATACTAACTGAAACTGTAAAGCCTCATATGTATCTAGATCATACTAACTGAAACTGTAAAGCCCCATAGTTGACTGAGAGTTGACTTTCTTTGACTGTTTGACCACTTTTGACTGTAGCTTGACTTTGGCTTTGAGTCTTTGACTTCTCTTGTGCTCTTCCGTTTCTCGTGTCCGTGTTTGCCCGTTTTTGACTGTTTTCTTGTGATTTTTGATATATCCGTACCTGCACACACAAAACAAAAAAACAAGTATATTTTTGCTATTTTTAGTCTGTTTTGGATTTAATTGGGCTATTTTAGGTATAAACGGATATGTGTATTTTACACCTATCATACACCTTACCATGCTGATGAGCTTTTTCTTTCTCGAGCTTGATATATTCTTCCATGGTAATGTTGGGGTCTTTTATTCTTTTTACCTATAATGAACTTGCTAGGAAAGAAAACCGTCAAATAACTTATACGTCGTATTCAGTAAACTGAATACGTCATAATACACAAACACAATAAGCAAACAACACGATTATAAACTATCCTAAACTATACTAATCCTAAGGTTTAGATTAATCTAATGTTAAAAACCAAAATATCAAATAAAAATCAATATTAAATTTTCACTCCCCGGCAGTGGCGCCAAAAAGTTGATGTGTCGTTGTGTGGTTGTAATTTATGTTTCAAGTTTTAAATTTATATTTTGCCGACTTAATCCTAAATCTAACGGATAAGGGGGTTTTCAGCGTGAGAGACTGGCACGGGTTTTGTGGTGACTAAAATCAACTTAAGACGCTAAAACACATGCAAGTAAATTAACAGAAGATAAAAGAGCGGTCTAGCCAAACATAAAAAATTGTATTAATCATTATTAATTGATGAGGTGTCATTTTATACACTTTTTCGGGGTCATTTAACCCCTTAAATCGTGCATTTATGCCCAAAATAGGTACTTAATCGTTCCTTTTCAGGTATTTAGCATTTGGAAGGCATTTGGAGGAAATACACGTGAATTGGGCTCATTTGGAGAAGAAACGGACGAGACTACGGACCTACACCAACATCTCTCAAGATTATGTTCTTAGCGGCTAGAGACGACGTCACAAGATACACGTGACGCCGTCACAATTCATCCCATGACGGTGTTACAAGAATTCACGACGGCGTCAGCTCGCACGATCTAGAATATTCTCTTTCATGAAGGCGTCATGATTAAAATGCGATGCCGTTGCAGCGATTTATCTATATATACAAACCCAAAATTAGAGTTTTAAGTGCGTAACTGTTTAGAGTTAAAAAAGAGAGATGAACCCTAGTTTGTTTGGCATTTTTTTTATTTTATATAAGACGATTTAGGCTCCAAACCCTATTATAATTCTTTCAATTCATGTTTTAAACAAGTATTATTCTCCTTAATCATCAATATGTCTCGTTGCTTGATTATTTATTGTTCTTCGCTTTATCTTTAAACAAGCTGGCTAAACTCCCTATTGTGTTACATTATGAATTGTATGAAACCTAGAATGTAAATCTTAGTGGGGTTTGCTTCTTGTGAATGAATATGCACTGATTAGCTTTATAAAACCAGCTTTTGTCAGTATCGTTGTTGATATGTCTAAGGGAAGACATGAATTGGTAAAAAGGATACCATCAGGTAACATTCTCATACTAAACCTTGCCCTATATGGATACCACTTTTAAAATTTTTTCAAATGCATTTAATATATCTTGGGGGCCCTGTATAGTCTTCATACGTACCATTACTTGTGCATTGCCTCACAGCATATTAAGTAGACGCAGGTTCTTGTATCGGTTCAATGACTAGGAAAATAGTTACATAGATCTCACAGTGGTGACAAAGCAACAACACTAGGAGAAGCAATCTAAGGAGTAATACATGATTAAATAAACACATTTTTTTATTATATTGTTATCACCATTAGCATAGTTTTAATTAATTTAGTTTACATAAGCTAAAACCAACCAAACCTCTCCCAAACATATGATTTACCTAAAAAAAAAAAATAAAAAAAAAAGAAAATAAATAAAAAAAAATATAATTCTATAAAATAATTAAAATAACAAAAATAATCTTCTCTCAACCCCTAGAATTTTGTTAGACTGTGATCAAGCCTTCCCAACCTATTCCCCTAGAGAACGATAACAACCCCGAGTCTTGCCTATACTACTACTACAATGGTTAGGTACTCTGTCTAGGGAGTTGTAAAATTTCTTGTAGAAGTCCCTTACGACAACCGCATCAAGTTTTTGGCACCGCTGCGTGGGGAATAATTAGGTTTGATCATAGTTTAGCTTAGTTCTACTTGCTTGAATCCTTTCAAGTAAGAATTTAATTTCCGCATATTAGCTTTCTTGTAGTCTATCTTTTCTTTGTGTTAATTGTTTCATAATCCATCCTCGTCAACCACCATGGGAGACAAGAATCCTATCCGTACTCTTAGAGACTACTCCAAACCTAGCCACGAGGGCTACAGAAATACCATTGAGCTCCCCGTAGGGAACAACATGGTACCTCTTCGATCCGACACCATCCGGTTGGTGCAAAACGGATGCTCATTCCACGGACTTCGGTCCGAGGATCCAAACTAACACCTCAAGGATTTCTTAAAACTAGTGAAAATAGGGAAAGAACGCGCCTGCGTTTATTTCAATTTTCCCTTCGCAATCAAGCTAGCAATTGGCTTGAACGTCTTCCAGCAGGATCCATCACCACATGGGAGGATCTTACTACTTGTTTCCTTGCTCAATTCTTTCTACCAGGAAGGACCGCAAAACTCCGCAATGATGTCCTGATGTTCCAACAACATCATGGAGAATCTCTATCTGAAGCATGGACTCATTTCAAGGACTTACTACAAAAAGTCCCTCATTATGGCATCGACCTTTGGCTCCAAGTCCAAATTTTATGACAATGTCAATCCCGTCACAAGACAAACCATTGACCAATCAGCCGGTGGTAAGCTTCGTGGCCGAAACGCCAAAGAATCCTGGGCATTATTAGAGGACCTCGCCCTCTATGAAAACAAAAGTTGGAATGACCCAAGGGATTTTGCTAAGCCGGTCAAGGCAATCGCTTTGCCTCAAGATGTCCCGTGTACATCCGACCGCCACCTCATCGAGCTCGGAAATCAAGTCCAACGCTTGATGGAAGCTCATCTTGCTCAGACACAACCTAATCAAGTAAACAAAATCACTACCTCATGTGAAATCTGTAGTGGTCCTCACGACACTCAGTATTGCATGGAAGATCCCGAATAAGCCTTTGTTGAATACGCATCCTCGTGTATCAATGAAGCGGGAGGTAAGTGGTACACTTTCAAGCCCGAGCAAAACAATCTTGGTGACACCTATAACCCATCATGGAGAATTCACCCAAACCTTAGGTGGAGACAACCCTAAAATTCTCAAAATAATTTTTCAAATCCACCTAACCGATTCTAACCCAACGGTTCAATCCCAAACCGTTCCTTCAACCGTCCTAAAAGCTTTAACAATCAATCAAATCTAGAAGGATTGGTATCCAACTTCATGGCATCTCAAGACGCTAGATTGTCCAAGTTTGAAGCCGATTTCAAACAACAACAAAGCGAGATGACCAACAAAATTGACATAGTGCTGAAGGCCATCACTGATCGAATAGTAGGAGCCCTACCTAGCGATACAGTCAAGAACCCGAAACTGAGTGCTTCCCCAATTTTGTCTGCTCGTTCTTACCCAAATATGGACCCGCAATGCTCAAACCATGTCCAAGGTTTGATCAACACCATCACAATGCATTCTGAGAAACAAAACGACTCCTATGATAAGAAAGCAAAAAAAACTGAGGAAGAAGAAAAGGACAGCCGGGAAAATATCCATGCTAACCCCTCCACACCACTCGATCCGTCAGTTGCTTTCATCACCGAAAAAGTCCTCAAATTCAATTCATTCTTCGAATCGCTCGGATTGGTTCCTCAATCATCCGACACCGAGGTCGTTTGCACAAAGGCGGACAATGGAGAAGTCTTGTTTATTGAGTTAATTAGAAAGAATGATGACTCTTGTAAAGGAGAACCTGAAAAGGAAGGGAGTACAACAACCGAAGGGGTAAGAGCAGAATAATTTGACATATTCCCAACTAGAAGTGAACTCGCATATCATAAGTACCTCATATGTAGCCCAATCCCTTTGATATTTCTAAGGAACCCCATCATCACGGAAGGGTACCTATCAAACCTCAACATACCATGCAACATTAGGCATGCGCATGTGGAAAAAGCCTACATTGACCCTAACTCCCCTCTAAACATCATGACCTGGATGATGTATAAATGGATCATGAAGAGAAAACTTGACCCTATGGTAAACACAAATAGAGGAGTTAGCAATTTCACAGGAAGGATTAAAGGAATGCATGTCTTCATGGGTAACTTCACCTATATCGTAGACTTCATGATAGTTAAGGATATTAGTTCAATTATAGACCCTAGGTTGTCACAAGTAGTACTAGGGAAACCTTTTGTGGAAATATCCAACAAGACTCACGACTCACTCGAAGGTATTAAGATTCACTAACAGGATCAATGAAGTTACTTATAAGATACCCCATATGATAGAACTGTACAACTCAATGTCGGACTTAAAAAAAGAGCACACGAAATCAGTCTACCTTAGGAACGAAGAAGAGAAGAGGAGTGGAGTATGTAATGAGCAAAATATTAGGATTTTATAAGGAACGCTTAAAGCTTGGGCTCGAATATATGACTGGAATGGACGATGAAGGAGAAGTCACGTAAGGACGTATGACTTCGAGTCTAGCTACAAGACTCACAAATAAAGAAAGGCGCTTTTTGGGAGGTAACCTAATATTTACTTTTCCCGCATATTAGGAGTGTCTTGTGTATTTTAACTCTTTATTATTCGTTTTATTATGTTTGAATTAGTTTGTAATCATGCTTTGTTTATTTGTAATTACGTCTTATTTGCAATCAAAGGTATTTTTCAACAAAATAAGTGTAGGGGGATATCCGGTTTTTAGAACCAAATTCAAACATTTAAAATAAATTGTTTAGATTAATTCACGTCAGTTTCGAGTCATATGATTGAATTGTTAATTCTCAGGTTTTTATGCAACATTTTGTACAGGAAAATAACATATAAGAATGAGTGCAGGAAATTTTTCATCAAAAATAAAAAATAAGTTTTCACAGAGTGTGGAGACGACGTCACGATTTACACGCGACGCCGTCACCACGACACTTGTGACGGGGTCAGGATATTCCTGACGGCGTCAAACGCCTAGTTACAGGAAAACTCGAAAATTTTAAGTATTTTTGAAAATAAAACTTGTACAACACTTAAGAAAGTTGTAATTCTTTTATAAACCTGCAAAACCATGAGTTTAATAATTCTCTCATCCTATCTTTACTGCTTTATAGAGTCAACCCTATTCAAACTGATTTCTTATTCGCACATGTTATGCTTGGCTGTAGTTGTCTTTGTCTTTGATTACAGGTTATATTTGATAAGAAGAAGCTTGGAAGTTCTTAGGAAGTTTCATTGGATGATTCTTGGAGGGCGATCTAACCAGTTTTCGCATGTTTCTTCTCCATTATTGAGCAAACCAAGGGAGTACTAGTTTCTTTTCCTTGTTTTCTTTTCCATTTATTCGTTCTTACGGGTACTTCTATAAAAGATTGGGGATAATGTTCAACTTAAGTGTAGGGGGAAATAAGCCATAGAAACTATTCTTTCATTTGCCATTTGCTTGTTCTTAAAAATGATGGGGTAATATCTAAAAATAGCTAAAAAGGTGATTTTGACCCAAATTTAATTTTTTTATGACACATGCTGACAAAAACTGAGTATTGATAGCGTCTCATGGATAGGTATGTATATGACTAGCACAAAAACCCTTAAAATTCCAGCCCAAAAATGTGAGGTTCGCCTTTAGATCTATAGGAATTTGGGTATCTATTATTTGATACCAAGTTGTAGTTTATACTTTAGCTTGTCTCGAGTTAAGGATGTTGAGCAGTCATATGTGTCTATTACCGTCGATACGGATTCTGTACGTGTGGTTTGGTCGCCTTTTTTGGAGATTGGGTATCGGGTATTAAATTATATGAGTGTACCGATAGTATATTAAATTATAGAACTTGTTTTTGTGATGCATTCCGAGACTGCATAGTAAGTATTAGGATTTGATTGATAAGAGGCACTAGGATTAACCTATGTTTTAAACTGTAATTGGTATTATGGTCTCACCGATCATTGTAACTATCTTTCACATTTGCATGCACTCATTTTTAGTGCAGGATACCCTTGTACAACCTCCGAGGCCTATCTTTATCATGGTTTCATAATTTTTGGTTTAAGCCGGAACTCCGGACTATCAATGAAGAGCATTGTTAACCCTACAACTAATCGTTACACCAACTCACTTAGCCTACTTTGTATTGTATTCGTTTTAGTAAGATACATTTATTAAGATTCGCGGTTCTAAAGTCCTTACCTTGTAAATCTGTTTTGGGATGGATTGGGATTCAATGCGTAGTATTTATTTTGCGGAAGACTGGGGAAGAAAAAGGTAAGTCAAATACCCCATACGTTTGTTAGATGATTTCTGGTATTTTGATTCCACCTCAAATCAGGTCATAATAATGTTCACTTGTAAGTATGTATAAAGCTCAAGTGTGAGGGGAATGTGTTATATACCTCATGTTGTGATGTATTATGTTATTAAAAAAATAGAAAAGAAAAAAGAATATAGTGATTGATGTAGCGTTGGTGTAGAGTTTGTATATCTTCGTCCGAGTCTTGGCTTAGCAACCAAACTAGCGTGTATTCATGTAAATAATTAGCTAACCCTTCCACTCCAAATTCACCCAAAGACATCCAAATGTATCCCATCCGTTTTCGTTTCCATTATATGTTATCTTACGCCTACACCCCCACAACCCTTTAAAAAGACCTCTCAGATAGTAATTGTTTAATGCTTGTGCTAGCGGTGAGTATGGGGGGAGGTTGAGGTGGGCCATTTGGATGTAGTGTGAGAGGGGGGTGTATTTTGGGGGATGGCTGGCTGGTTGGGGGGGTTGGTGGTTGGGTGGTTGTGGAGGTGATCGTCCCCTCACTGGTGTAGGGGGAGGGGGGGGGAGGGAGGTTTGATCATTTACCAAGGGCTATGGTAATTTATATGCTAGACAAGTAATAAGTGTTAATTTTCCGTTGCCCTAGATATGTTATATTTATTTCACAGAGAGAAAGGAGATAATCACTAAAACCTTATGTGAGGTGCTAGTATTTGCTTTCACGTGCTTTTAATTACAAGTCTAGAAGAGTTGTGGTTGTAAAATTTTTAAAGAGTAGGTTAAATAACGCAATTCTGCTATATGTCTAGGTTAAAAAAATCCCATTTGCTTGAGGATCGCCAAATCCAAAGTTGTAGGGGTATTTGATGTTGAGGTGTCATTTTATACACTTTTTCCGGGTCATTTAACCTTAAATTCGTGCAGTAACGCACCAAAATAGGTTACCTTAATCGTTCCTTTTCAGGTATTTAGCCATTTGGGAAGTCATTTTGGATGTATTACACATGGACTATGGGCTCATTGGAAGAAGAAACAGCAAGACTACGACCTTACACTCCAACATCTCTCCAGATTATGTTCTCAGCGGTGGAGCTGTTACTATTGCAATATTGGGACGGCGTCAGAAGATATAAGTGACGCCGTCACAATTCATCCCACAACGGCGTCAGCTCGCACGACCTAGCCCAAGATCTAGAATATTCTCTTTCATGATGGAATCATGATTAAAACGCGACGCCATCGCAGTGATTTATCTATATATACAAACTCGAAATTAGAGTTTTAGATGTGTAACTTTAGAGTAAAAAGGAGGACGAAGCCTAGTTCGTTTGGCAGCTTATTAGGGCAATTTTAGGGCTTCAAAACCCTATTATAACTCCTTCAATTCATGTTTTAATCAAGTAAGATTATTTTAATCATTCAATATGTCTTGTTGTTTGATTATTTATTGTTCTTGCTTTATCTTTAACATGCTTGGCTAAACTCCTTATTGTGTTCATTTATGATTGTATGAAACCTAGAATGTAGATCTTAGTGGTGTTGCTTCTTATGATGAATATGCATGTTAGGCTTTAGAAAACCAGCTTTTGTCAGTATCGTTGTTGATATGTCTAGGGAAACATGTTTGTGTAGAAAAGATATCATCGGGTAACAGTCTTCATACTACCTTGCCCCTTATATAGTTGATCCACTTTTAATATATTTCAAATGCATTTAATATACTCTTGGGGGCCTTGTAATAGTCTTCATACTACCTTACTTGTGCATTGTCTCAACAGAATATTAAGTAGACGGCAGGTTCGTGTAATCTGTTCATGACTTAGGAAATAGTTACATAGATCATCGCAAGTGTGACAAAACAACAACACTTAGAGAAGCAATCTAGAGAGTAATACATGATTAAATGAATACAATCTTTTTATTATATAGTTTTCAGCATTAGCATAGTTTTTTATTTAGTTTAATAGCTAAAACCAACCAAACCTCTCAAACATATGATTTACCTGCTTTCTATAAAATATAAATATACAAAAATTATCTTCTCTCAACCCCTAGAATTCTGTTAGACCGTGATCAAGCCTTCTCAACCGATTCCTCTAGAGAACGATAACAACCCCCAAGTCTTGCCTATACTACTACTATAACGGTTAGGTACTCTGCCTAGGCAGTTGTAAAACTTCTTGTAGAAGTCCCTTACGAAAACCGCATCATTAATCCAATTAGAATGTTGGTTTGTTTATTTAGTGCAATGATTACTTATCTTGAGGCGGCATATCATTCTTAATACTTAGGCGGTAGTTCTTCATAAGACCTAGATACGAAGAATTTTGTTACAATTAAACGTATCCGCATAAAGCATCCTTATTTGCTTATTATAATCTATCTTAGGGATTAAAGCAATGATGATCTTATTAAACCCTAGCTCACAAAGACTTTACCCACTTACTGCTTAAAAGAAATTCATACACTAGTAGTCCACTAACCAAGTCTTTACCAATTAATTGAGAACGTACTCGTTGATCCCAAGGGTCATCTGCCGATCCAACTAAGCTCGCAATCTAAGGGCAAAGATAGGTTATTATTCGTGATTCTATTGGTCTAGATGTATAAATCACTATATGGAGAGCCATCCAGACATCTAGATTACTTGGTCTGTATCACTGGATCCAGTTGAATGATAGGTCGCATACAAAAGCACGTAAACAAGTATAAACTGATAAACATAAACAAGCAATCAACGATAAATTAAGCAATCGAGATAAATAAACCAAACATTTAGATCTTTATAATAATGGCTTATACCCGAAGGTATTAGCCTTTAAACGTCATAATCAATATAAAAGTAATATTTTAGCCAAGGTAAACTAACCGAGTTAATGAATGATACCAAAAACTGAACGATTATAAGAGTATAGGAGATTACAAGTTGTTTCCTATAGAATTAATTACGTTGCAAGACCTCTTCTGCTATTCTTCTCTTCTGAAAATCGAATTTTATGGTTTAGGTATCGAAAATATGATTTTACACACTAAAAACCCGTTTTTTGGTTTTCTATTTATAAGGTTTGGAATTTGGTCGATATGGCGTATTGATTGAGGTCAATATGGCGTATCAAGGGTTTCTTGGAGTAGGGACCACGTTCGATATCTTCCAGAATATTTTATTACCATAACTTGAATACGGCGTATAAACTCTTCTAGATACGGCGTATTGGATCTTGTTTCTTCGTGGTCTTTTGTGAAGTGCAGGCACAAATACGCCATATCTTCCTTGATGGATATGGCGTATTGGATATCAGAACAATAATCTTCAATTGTCTTCGTTTAAGCTCCAAAATGCGTGCCTTTTTGCTAATCTTCACAAAGTACTCCATAATTACTGCAATTCTCAAATACAAACGATTAAGTAACAATTCTTTGCAATAATTATACTAAATAGGTTATTTACATGGGATAAATAATGCTATAGAAGTAACGTTATTTGATGTCATCAGTCGTTAAAGGATTTAACTAAAAATAGTTAACAGTCGTTATCTTTCACTAACCAAGGACTAACGGTGCAAAGAACTTTCAACTTCAGGGTTGTAAAAAGATCAATCTTTATAAGGATTCGAACCCTGGTCTGTTATGTGAAAGCACCAAGATTAACCATATGAGCTAGCCTCACATTTGATATACATGTTGCAAGATATTATTATAAGGTGATCCAGTGTCTGAGCATAATTTTCTAAGCATTCTTCAATGACATTTCATAATCTTTCAAAATTGTGTGCTCAACACTACCTCACCCTCAATTTTATATCTAATTTACAAATTGGTAACATTTTTTGGTGTCAAAAATTATATAAAATTCAGGGAGAGCAAGAAGAAAAATGTTCCAATAATTCAGGCAAATATGTGATATCATTTTTCTCTCTGTGAATTTTTCATGACAAATTTTAATCGCTGGGTATTTAAAACACTAAGAGATTTAAAATTTTAAATAAGGGGAGAAAATATGATTAAAATATGATCCTGAAAAATAATAAGTGATCTAAAGACTCAAAATGCTTTTTACTTTTACTCCCATGTGCGAAACACTTTCGATTATCGATGCATGTGTGTAAGGAGAGTTTTTCATTAGATGAAACTCTCAAAGTGTCAAACATTTTGATCTTCTATCAAACACTTTGAATTATTTTCAAATGGTTTTATGGTAATGATCAAATACCCAACAACCTATTAATTTATGACAATTCTGAAGTCATAAGGTGGTTACGTTAGGTATTAGTTTAATGATCCAACTAGAACCGGAGGGATCTACCCAAGGATACTCAATAGTTAGAAATAGCAGTCCTTAGGTTTGATTTGGAGAAGAATGAGAAAATGGAATAATGTTGACTGAGGCATGAGCTAACACTTGAACAATCACAACAAGGTGTTGGTAATGACGTTTTGGTATACATTGAAGGGGTTGAAGAATGAAAAAGAAATGTAAGGATAAATGGTCTAAAGAAAGATGCCCTTCATAGAACTTTAGACAGAAATCAGGTCAATACATATGCTATCAGTTTTTCACAAAGATGAATTTTGGTATTGAAGAAAGACATCATAGACCCAGTGATGCACTGCACAACCCTTCTCAGCCATTCAAGTTTCTCTTAAAAGATTCTTGTCTCATTTGTCACGAATATTAACACGACTTCTATTGACTTTCTCACTTCGAGTTAGTTGATATTGAAAAGGTGGCAGTCTGCTCCAGCCTCCGATCACTAAAACCAAAACGCACTAATAGAGTCTAGAGCCAAAGAGATCAAATATAAATCTCATTATGTGACAACTGACTATTTTCCAGGTTAATATTTTATTATTAACTCGTCATAATTTATTTTGAACATATACGTACTTAATTCAACCTAAAATCGGGGAGTTATCCCGCGTATAACCATAAACATCTTCGGACGCACACCGACTCTAGACTAAGTTTAGTCTACATTATTCATGCACATTATTAATCTCATGAGCATTATTTTTTCAAGTCATATACATTTGGTTTTACCACTTTTTACGTAACTCGTTTAAACTCGCGCTTTAATGCGTACATGCATGCAAAATTACCCAATACCCTCACCACCTTTACAATACCCTTAAATACTTATACTATCAAAAAAATAAATTATTTCCCTCCCTCTCAAACCATATGAACCGGCCCCAAGTAGTATTTTTATACAAAATAGTGAAATACTACCTAATATATACTACACAAGATATTCTAGCTAGTTTGAAATTTATTTACCCACTCTTCCCACTACCTTACACCTTCTTAAACAAAGCAATACCCTCCCATACCACCTTACACCAAGCCACGCCCCCTACCTTCTTGAGTGTTAGGTTTTTCTTGTCATAAGATATTTTCTAAATAAGTAGAATGCATGCAACTAGTTCATTCACTCTCACTTATCACTTGCAATAAAACTTAAAACCTCTCTTTTCTCTCCTCAAAACCCACGGCTCATAATCAAACATATAGGGTTTCTTTGTCTTCCATTTTCTTGATATTTCAAGCATATAAGGGTAATCATGGTTCATTTCTAAAGTGTTCTAAGGTGATTTCAAGGTTTGGTTTCAAGATTAAGCTAGGGTTTCATCACTACTATGTTGGGTTATATTATAAGTTTTTGGGTTATAATCAAAACCTAGGGTTCATTTGTGTTCATCATCTTTGTAAGCATCTCCTAACTACACTTTTGATTCTTTATGCATCATGATATACATTTTCTTTCAAAACAAACATCACCCATATGACTGTGTTATCATTTTTATAACTTAACTAGTAGTTTTTAGTGATTAAAATGTATCATTTATGTTCTTGCAATATTATTGTATTTATTGAATTGTTGGAAGTAATCTAGTGATTCTATATGTTAGCTAGTGATATTAGTAAAGTTGTATCTTGTTGATGAAGGGATTAAGTTAGTCATGAGGTGGATTTGTTGTTTGAATTAGTAGTGAACGGAGATAGGTTAGATTAGGCCTTTGGGAAAGTTTGCAGATTTGTTATTTTGGCATTTCGGGAAATTATGTAGGCTGTCCCAAACAGCCCATGTGTTAGGGATTACTTAAAAATTTTGAGATGTTAAAACTCTAATAATATGATAGTAGATGTCGTTACAGAAATTTTGACGTAAAGAACACTAAAATCGGACTTAAAATGAGCAAGTTATGGTCAAATAAAGTTTGGAAACACTTTTCGGTAAAATTGTTTCGGGTACATTCTGAGCAGTTTCTAAATCGGGTGTTTTAACCCTTTCGGGTCCGAATCGGCTAAAGTGTATAAAAGAAACTTGTCTGGAATGAGATTTCGCTAAAATAATAAGCTTTTCTTTTGTCATGAAAGTCAATAACGAATGAGCTATACTCCGTAAAAGTTGGTCTATTTTTCAGAAAATGTAATAAATTTCCTGCGCACATTTTGGGTTAATATAGTTGCTGATTGGAATATTAAATTGTATTTTTGAGCGTTTTTTGGTAGTTTGGACTATAAAAACCTTAGCGAATAATAGTGTATTACTTGTAAATCATTAGGGCGCATTAGGGACTTTTTAAAAGCGATATTTCGTAAACGTTAGGAGTTTACTAAAAATAGAAAGGTTATATCGACAAAAAGTATATATTTGCGAAATCACGTTTTGAATAACTAAATTACAAAACAAGCATATGCGGGTGATGTTGGCTTTCTAAAAATAGTTTGTGCATCGTTTTACCTTTATCTTACATTAAACCGCGTCATTAGGTCGGGGTTAGGATTTCGTGCTCATATTTCGTTCACCGGTTATTATTCTACATTTCGTTGATCACTTTGTCACTCACTACTTTGCTTGAGGTGAGTTTATAGCCCCGCTTTACTTTTTTATCACTATTTTGCAAATCTCGGGGTGAGATACATGACTTGTTTTACATTTGGACGCAAGTACTCTTTTAAACGATTACGGATTTGCCTAAGTAGCGTTAACCCATTATGCCCACTATCATGAACTGTTAATTACTTTGTGTAAGCACGTGTGTTATAAATACATCTATTTGGGATTGACATCCCCGTTCGGGTAAGTAGCGCTTACTAGTTTCGGAGGACCAAACTAACGAACGTATACCATATCGGACTTTGGATGTTGCGGGTTGAACATCTACACGGGCACATTCTTTGCATTAATATGCACACATACATTGTTTTAGCTTCAGTGTCATGAGCTTAGTTAAATCATAATTACTTTTTAGGATATTGTATGTGTTACATTATTGCACACTTTGAAATCTTGTGGTCCAACATTTATACTTACATAAACCTATGAACTCACCAACTTTATGTTGACACTTTTAAGCATGTATTTCTCAAGTCAGTAACTGTATGCTACATGGATAGCATTTTGGAGCATCTTATTTGAGTCGCATTTTGTTTTCTCATCACACGGAAGATTTATTGCATTAGTATTAGATGTTTGGTTATGTACTAAAATCTTTACGTTTTCATATTAGTGAACTCTTGAATCATGGTGCTTTTTGTTAAACATTGAAATGAAATCAAACGTTATCTTTTAAATGACTCATATAAAGGTCGTTCTTTATCTATCTTGTGCTTATGTATTATGAAGTAATGCCCCCGGTCACTATTCCGCTGCCACATATTTTGGGGGTGTTACAGATTGGTATCTAGAGCCAAGGTTATAGAGAACTAGGTTGCATATCTTACCTAAACTATAACCGTTTTCATAAACATCGCATCGCATAAAACTTTTTCATGTGCATACACACTACTTGCTTACATGACTTATACATGTGCTTACATTCTCTTGAGTATATTTTACACTTATCTTACATATTATTCTTATATAAACCCTTGGTTGTCACAACAATCATGTCTTCATCTTTAGCCCACTCTACTGTTACCTACACCTCTGAGTCAGGTATTGATGGATCACCTTGGGCATTCACCTAATGCCCGGGTCTGACTCTAAGGGATTTGAGGCTGCTCCAGAGTCTCCAGAGCACACACCACTTTCACTAGCTTACGCTCCTAAGTATGCTCCACTAGCAGATGAAGACCTTGAGCCAGTAGAGGGTCAGGCATTACTAGCACCTGTTTCACCCGCTCCCTTATCACCTGACTAATCGACAGACTTCGAGCCGATTAAGGATGACCCTTAGGAGGATAAGGAGGATCCCAAGGAGAAGCCCTCTAAGGAGGAGGAGGATGAGCTCCTAGCTCCGGCCGCCTCTACACTAGCCATAGCAAATCTCGCTTCTCCATCTGAGGAGACTGAGCCATTCGAGGAGGACGAGGTTGCTCCTACACCACCATCACCCATTTCTTCCCATTCTATCATTCCTCTATCCCAGACTCGACTCCGTAGGGCACGGAAGTTGGTTCGCCCTCAGACACCTTTACCACCATCTATTGATGTACGCATTGAGGCGTGGCGTGCTGCACCTACACATCCATCACCACCACCATCTCCATTATCACCTTTATCATCACCTCTACCCATGATACCATCACCACCACTACCATCATCACCCATCCACAGAGATACCATTCCCAAGGCTAACCTACCACCTTGAAAGAGAGCCCGATCTTCCCATAGGTTTGAGATTGGGGATAGCTACGCAGCTGCTGTTGCAAGACACCCTGGTCTACCTGGGTCTACCTTGGCCTAAGGTAATAGAAACAGACTTGTGGTCGCCTTCGAGGAGACCAATAGGAGGGTTACTGATCTCGACACCCGCTATAGGCAGGATAGCCATGAGATGTACATGCGTCACCAGGACGCACAAGATGATAGGGCAGTGCTATGAGCACGTATTGTCACACCCCCAGACGGGGCCTGGACGGAATACGTGTCCGAGGGCGTGACATCATAACAATCCGAACACAAAGCAATAAAGAACGACCACTAATCATGGACGTTTGAAAAAGTTTACTCGTTGCATAAAAGAAAATAAATTTAAGTTTTACAACCGGTCATAAGAGAGTTAAATGTAGCGGAAGCATAACAAAGTTTTGATAATGACAACGAGTATATAATAGATAAGTCTTGAAATTGGCGAAGTCACATAGCACATAGACTCCATTTAGCATCAAGAATCAATCCAAGCTAAGCACCTAAGAAACATGTTTAAAACGTCAATATAATGTTGGTGAATTCATAGGTTTAAGTTAGTACAAGAGTGGACCACAAGATTTCAAAACGCATGCGACTACTATAACAGATACAACATCACATAAAAAGTATTTACTGTTACGATAAGCTCATGACACCGATGCTAATAAGATAGGGCATATCATATCATGCCATATAGTATTCCTGCCCTTAACTGGTGTCCCAAACCAAAGACCACCACAACATACAATCGACATGACATATATCTATTTGTTCTTCGTTAAGTGGAACCAAAGCGGATAGGGGTAATTAGTCCCAATAGATCTATTTACGCATTCGCGCTCACTTAACCAAACCAATTGGCCATAGGTGACTAACGGTTCATGATAGTTCGGGCAATAGTGGTTTGTAGCAAAACTTAGGCAACACATAAACATGTAAAACTCACGTTAGGAACTTGTGTCTAATTTAAAAGCAAACAGTGTTTCTCACCCCAAAGTATAAAGCATTTGAAAATAGGTAAAACGAAGGGCAATGAACTCACCTTAACAAGGATAAACGATAATCACAACAACGATGATGATATAAGGAGGTCTAGCCACGACCTGGATTAAATATGGGTATGACTTAGAATTCGGCAAAGTAAACAAGTAAATCATCTATGTTCACCATTTAAAGCATCCAAGTGTGTTTGCGTTTTAGTAATAAAAGGCTTAGAAAAATTTACAACATCTCTGATAAATCCCGACACTTGCAAAGAGTTACTATTTATAGAAAGTTTCTATTTTAGGAAAGTGTTTAGTTTCCAGACGTTAATACCGTCCCCTATATTTGTTAAGTTTCCATATTTTCAAATTGTGCTAACTAACCATAATCGCTTAACTACTATGTCCGTTCCGCTAGGTTTTACCAAACTTACTATTTTTAGTAACTTTTACGCTTTTCCTAAAATACGTTAATGACATCTTCAAATGATGCTAATCTATATATATGTGTTACTATATGTTTCGCTAGTGTTTAGAAAGTCCAAAAATGTCCGAATACCCTTTTTACTATTCACATCAGCACACTATTCATTGGGTTTTGCCAAAAAATATTTCAAGTTTCATTTGGTTATAACTTGGCCGTTTTAAATCCGATTTTAAAGTGCGATATGTGAAAAACTATCTATTCGAAACAAGCTCTTCAAAAACTACTTTTACGCCTAATGAAAACATTTTTAGGTCGCTCAAAACCATTTCGGGACAGCAAGGGTGTTTTACCGAAATACGACCAAAAATCAACCCAACTCGCATATTAGTGCCTAATCTAACCCTAATCTTTATTCACCAATAACCAACCAACAAAACTAAACCCTAATCCAACCTAATCTCTATTGTTGCAACTCTCATCAACCCTCAATCTCACCAAGAACATGATATAAAACATAAACATAAAGTTGTAACAATTTTTACTTCCACTTTATAAAAGATGACAAAATATTAATTTATTTCTTTTGTAAAAATAACACAAACACATGGATCTTTATGAACAAACATAGATCTATAAAGATAATAGATGAAACCAAGCAAAGATCAAGGAAGACTTACAAATCAAGAAGAACAAGTAGTGAAAACACAAGATCTATACCCAAGAACTATAGATCTATAAAAACCCCAAATAATCTTGCAAACCCTAATTTTATAAATCTTGAAATCCCTTAAAAAACAACCAACCAATACTTGGATCTACCTTAGAAACTCTTAGAAATTAACTTAGAATGATTGGATCTTGATAAAAATCAAAAGTTATGGAAAGTATATGTATATGTATGTGTGCCGTGAGCTAGAGCAAGGAAAAAGGAAGAGAGAAATTTTTGTGGCATATGAAATGGTATGAAAACCCTATGTGTGTTATAGTGAGGTTTATATAGGAGGACAATTAGGGTTTTGGGACACATGTTTGTATGAGTAAGTGACCAACACACACCAAAGGTGTGTGTGGGTTGTGGTTCGGCCGGACATACACCACAAGGACCATATCTAGCGTGTCTCAACTCTCGTCGTCACATCCTATGAGCGATTTCCCCCCCCCCTTCTCGATCACCATATACCCCATTGAGATAATATATATATCATCACACACTCCCCTAGACTCGGTCTCGCTCTAGAGCTCGCGACGCTGAAGAGTCATCACCTCGCACCCACGACGCACTACGTACATCCATACAGCCTCGCCACACACATGTAGAGAGATCACCATACCTCAAAATAGATCGATCACGCTAAATCCTCGCTACAAAGTACCGACTCTCACACAGGCTCTCCTTCTTATACCATTATCCTACCGTGAGATCACATCTACTCCCCTGTTTACCGACTATTTTAGTGTCATACTTCTCGCTATCATAGCATCGTCCTATACACCACAACATTGCTCTCTATACGTAACTCTCTGATCACTGAAATTATAATCTAAGAGACAGCACGATACCGCACGCCCCCACCAGACTAACACCCTCACACTCCAATACCATGAACGAGTAGAGCGCCTCACACTGAGACGAGAGCCGAGTCACCATTGTGAGAGATCTCGCGCGCAGGATCTTCACAAGCTGCGACTATCCCACACATGCCACACAGTGATCGCTCAAGTAGATACCGCTCTCAATCGCATGCATCAACACAACACTTTTGAGAATAAGGTTATATATTAAGACCGCATTCAACATAACTATACAGCCTCTCTCTCGTGCGTAGAGTGCGCGGCGCCAATTTACGCACGATGCTCACAGAGAGAATCGCGCGCACACTATGTAGATCTCATACTATATGTGTTGTGTGTGTGTTGTACAACATTATGTGTGTGTGTGTGTGTGTATAATAATTATCAGTATGTAAACTCCTTTAGAGACGAGTATACTACTCTGATAATAAAGATACGTGCGTAGACTAAAGAGGAAGATGCTGAGGTGTTTACTGAGTAGGTGTATCTACATAAAAGAATAGACTCTAGAATATATAATTAGCATCTATGTAGATTAGAGAAGATGTGATTAAAAACATATTTGTTGAGTAAATGCGATTATATGAACGAGAGATGTGTCGATAGAAAGTGAATATAGGAGTATAAGTGAGAATAATAATGAATTGTGTAGTAATGTGTGTTAGAATATTAAATTTCAAACAAGGTCAAATAGTTAGTCAAATTGTAAGTGTTCACATGGGAATGTTGGTGTTATGGTTTTGTGCATGAAAGTGACACTTTCATGTGTCACTATTTTGTGTAAGCATGAGCACATGCATGAGATTTCAAGAAAGATGCTTGTTGAGTTAATTTTAAGCATGCATACATATATATTTTGTGGGTTTTGGGTATAGGAAGAGGGGTGAACAAAATTTTTGGGCTTAGGGCATAAAATTATCGATAACTTTAGTTTACACGAAAAGATTTCGAGTTTATGGGGTTCTGTTTGGTCAAAAACGCGAAAAACGCAATTTAAGAGATAAAACCCTAAAATTTATATCGGGAGTGATTAAAAATCATGAAATACTTAGAAAATTTATAATATCTCATATAAGGCCTAAATTAATTAATAATCGATGCCGGGACGCGTCCGATGATGTTTTTTTAGTTTTACGCAGTTTAACTTTCCGGTAAACTGTCAGATTTAATGTAACGTATAAAATTTAAAAGTAAATGACCGGAATGGGTCAGAATACTAACCGGGAATTTACGGGGTGTGACATCCTTTCCCCAATAAAAGAGCTTTGTCCTCAAAGCTTAGGACGTAGCTTGAGACGCGGATACAGGGTTAACGAAGAGACGAGGGTACTTCTTCTGCATTTGGTCTTCGCGTTCCCAGGTATACTCGGGGACCTCTTCTTGAATTCCAACGGACCTTTACGATTGGAATGCGACTTTGCTTCAAATGTTTAACTTCGCGGTCCATAATCTCAACCGGTTCTTCAATAAAATTGCTTTAACCTTTGCGTAAGTCATACACTTACTCACATATGTAGCAATTTATGCTTTCATGTTGGGCCACCAGTATAGCTTCTTCAAATCTTGGTACATTTTGTCCAATCCAGGGTGGATCGAATACTTTAACTTATGCGACTCGTGCATAATCAAAGCTCTCAAATCACCAAAACATGGTATCCAGCTTCTATTCTTCAAACATAACATTCCGTCTGCACGTGGCTCCAGATTCTTAATCATGCCACACAAATCTTCTATTCCGTAATTCTCTTCTTTTCTCACCTCAACCTGAGCATTCAAGATTCGCACAGGGAGGTTTAAACCGATTGTCATAACCAAGGCTCGAACTCGTAGTGGCTTAGGTCTACTCTTTCGGCTCAACGCATCCGCCACCACGTTCGCCTTTCTTGGGTGGTAACGTAACTCATAGTCGTAGTCACTTAACAGCTCTAACCATCTACGTTGTCTCATATTCAGCTCCTTCTGATCTAGAATATGTTGCAAACTCTTATGATCAGTGAACACAACGCATTTCGTGTCATAGAGATAGTGTCTCCATGTCTTAAGTGCGAACACCACAGCTCCTAATTCCAAATCATGCATCGTGTAGTTCTTTTCATGGATTTTGAGTTGGCGGGATGCATAAGCTATGACTTTCTCCTTCTGCATCAACACTACGCCTAATCCCTTATGAGAAGCATCACAATACACTATGAAGTTTTCACTTCCTTTGGGCAATGCCAAAAATGGTGCACTACACAACTTTTTCTTCAATGTCTGGAAGGCAGTTTCCTCCTTTTTACCCCAATTGAACTTTACACTTTTCTTAGTCAACTTCATCATAGGCTTGGCAAGCTTTAAGAAACCTTCGATAAATCATCGATAGTAACCGGCAAGACCTAGAAATTGGCAAATTTTTATTGGAGTCTTGGGTGATTCCCAATCCTAGATTGACTTGATCTTCGCAGGATCAATGTGAA